>JAODAL010006718.1:0-131012 GCA_025379985.1 Phyllomedusa bahiana
CCCCCAAATGACAGAAAGCCAGACTTTAACTACAACAGCAGGTCTTTACTCAACTACAAGGAAAAATGATAGCTTCAAGAAAAGATCTCTGCTTGCTGCGTGACATTGAGGGAAAACAATGGGGGGAAAAGCATCATTTTTGGAGAAGATCCTGCTCAGCCCATAATGACTTGGGCTAGTGGTGCAGCGGTAGAACATTGCTTTTTACACGAAGGGGTTTTGGATTCTAGCCCTTACAGAGAAATATTCCCCCCCCCCCCCCTAAATTCTCACATAAGAGAGCCCTAAAATATATAGCAATCTCAAAATTTTAATATAAACCCCCTCAGCCCCCCCTAATCAGCTCATCCCCCAGAGAAAATGCTTTGTATCAAAAATTTGTTGGAAGTGCTTGGTTACGTGGGGAAAGGGACACTAATAGGGGGTTTTGTGTTTATAGAATAAAATTATAGATGCTACACATATTTTCAATATTTACATAGTGTACAATTTAAAAAAAAAAAAAAAAAATACCGATGGGGCTTAACTCCTAACCCTGTCTTGTAGGCTATCACCTAACACTGCACTACATAACAGCATATAGAATAGTTTTGAACCCTTATTTATACACTACAGTGATGACATCATAAAGAGGGGGGGGTTGCATTAGATCGAGGGCAGAACGCCCCCTCTTTTCAAAGTAGCAGCTTAAGGCTGGGCCCCTTGGGGGGGTGAAAACAACCTCTTGGCAAAAAACCCTTTTAAACACCAGTAATTGCTAGATCACACCCCAGAGCTGGGGAGATGTACATAAGCCAGCAACCCCTTTGGTTTTACACATTTTTTTCAGCTCAGAGGGGGGTAAAACACAGAGTGTGCAAACAGCCAAACACAGCGCAGGGGGGGGTGGGCCGGGGGGTACCCAATACTGAAAGAAATTGCCAGCCAATCACAGGCAGGGGGGGGTGATGGGGCATTTTTTCCCGTCAGGGGCGTATCCCAACGTGAAAAGAAAGTCAGCCCAGCCAATCACAGTGCAGGGGGCGGGCTAAAGGGGCGGGAACCATCCAGGGGGCATTCCGACCAGCAACAGCAGAAAAAGAACACAGATTTACAGAGAAGCTCATATCTGCTAAACCAAATGACAGAGGTAATGCAACCCAATTACAAAAGTGCTTATTTTTACTGTCCCCATAATCTGAGACATGATCTTTGTAACGATAAACCCCTTTAAATGCTGCAAAAATAAATATATATAAGTAAAAAAACATACAGGAATTGCATTTATTTGTTTATTTGGCCACACAAATAACAGATAATAACAAACAATAACAGATAAAAAGTGATCAAAAACTCTTATATTACCCACAATGATATCAAAGAATATGTCAATTTATTCCACAAATAAAAAGCCCTCACACAGCTCCATCCTCATAAAAATAAGTGATGGCTCCAAGAATATTGTGACATAAAAAAAAATATATTATTTTTTTAAAGCATTTTTAAGAGTCAAATATGATTTATTCTTATGAGGAGATCTCTGTAAAAAAAAAAAAAAGAGGTACGGCCTGAAACAGCGGGATGTATGATGCAAAATGGGTGTGCAGTTCTCTTTATTCACTTGGTGTATTTGATTATTTAAAGTGGTTGTCCAGTGGGAGAAAATTAATTTGAAATGGGGCAAAGTTTGTTAAAAAAAGAAAAAAAAAGTGATGATTGCATCCTGGTGCCCCATCCTTTTGCTCCGGAGCTCCCTAGGGTTCACTCCTTTTCACTTTAATGGTTCTCATCCCGACACACAGGAGAGGTTTAGGCTCCAATGTAAGTGAATGGAACGTGCGGCTCTCATGTGCATTGGGAGCAGATCCTGAGGAGCTTTGGAGCAACAGTGGTGTGGAACCAAGAGGTAAGTATTGTCACGAGTGGTCCCGCAGGGCCCCCCGCCCGGCTGCGGGCGCACTCGTGCTGCCGCCCCCCGGGTCCCGACGGCGACTGCGGTCCCACGGTCGGGTCCCGGCTTCCCCCTTACCTTTACTGCGCTCCCACGTCCTCCGCCCCCCTGGCCGGCCGTGTATTGCGCATGCCCGCGCCTTAGGCGCAAGCTGCGCCGGGCTCTTGGGGATTTAAAGGGCCCAGTCGCCCATTATTGGTAAAGGCTGGCAGGTGACCCCCATTTAACCTCCTTCCTTCCGGGTCACCTTTGCCGGATCTTTTAGTGCGGTACTGCCTTTAGAGAAAGGCGTCTTCTGCCCCGCAGCCTGTCTTCCGTGTACCGAACCTTTACGCTCCTGTTTCTCGACCACGAACCTTTGCCGCCTGTCCTGCCCCTCCTGCCTTCCACGATTTCGCCTACGTCCCACGATTTTTCCCACGCACTGTTTGGCTCCCACCGCAACAAGTCACCCAGGGGGGCACCTGGTAGTTCTCCGCGGCAGCAAGTCCCCCCCCTTTTGCGGGGCTTGGTAAAAACCCGGGGTTCTATTTAGATTCCCCCCCTGGTAGGGGCTTACCCATCGCTTGCGGTGGTCCAGGGATCCACTACCACATCCGCTACAGTAAGATCCGGCCAGGGACCCTCCCAAAGGGTCCCTTTTGCCCTGAACCGGGACTCACGGCGTGGGGCCAGCAGTCACAACAACTTGCCAACAGCCCACAGTTTAACATTTTGTCCCCCTGCGGCGCAGCTCCTGGCTAAAAAACAGCGCCAACCCCTCCTCCTGTGGCACGCCCCCGCCAGTCCCCCCGGACTTCTAGGCAGCGTTTACCCTACCCGACAAGTTTGAAGGGGACCAAACGTGCAGGGGATTTTTTACCCGTGCTCTATGCACATTGAGTTAATGGGGCCCAATTTTCCCCACTGAACGTTCAAAGGTGCCTTCGGGTCATTGCTGTCCGGGAAGCCCCTTGCTTGGGCCCCCCCCTCTCGGGGACCGGGGCGACCCCGGGAGACGGACCTCAGGCTTTCCTCTCAGAGTCCGCAGTGTCTTTTGAAGAGCCGGCAGGGGCATCCTCTGCAGAGACCGTCTACTAATCTTCGCCAGGGTGACTCCTGGTCGGCGATACGCTTTTCTTTTTTCGGACCCTGGCTCAGAGCGGACCTGGAACGACGCCGCTCTATGTCCCACTTTAAAAAAGGGCCCTTGTCCCGGAGAGTTAAGGACCCCCTAGGGGCAGAGAGATCCCTCCTCCCTAAGCAACTGATCCACTAGCCACTCGGATCGATGTTCGCTTCGCCGAGCGGCAAGAGGAACTACGCCAGGAACATGACTTGCCCGCCCAAAAGCCTTTTTGCCTGCCTGGCTTCGGTCTTCCAAAGACCACAGCTCCCCACTTCCGCTCCCGACCAGGAAGACCCATGCAGGTGGCCCGGGGCACACTGTCCGAACAGGGCTGTCCCCCGTCGGCGAAAAATTGTCCCTTTTAATGTGCCAGCCCGGATCATTTTCCCGAAAATGGTTGCCAGCTACCCCCACAGCGGCAGGGAAACGCCCGCACCTAGCTTATGTTGGAGGGGCTCCTAAGGTGGAAACATTCCTCTCCCGCCTTCTATGGAGGTTGGGGTCTCGCCCCTGGTTCCGGACTCATTTTTCGTGTGCCCGCCTTTCTAGACTCTGGATCCGCCGGGAACTTTATTCACCCCCACCCTGGGCCCCAAGTATCCCCTTTCCCGGTGACCCATCGGGAGAACCCCTTGGGGATATCCCCCGTGGGGTGCCCCTTTATGGGGCCCCAGGGACATGACCAAGCCTTGTCCCCCCGCGGGGGGGCTTACACAAGGAGGAGACACCTTTTACCCTCCCCTTCGTCCTCACGATCCTCGGGGTCTTCCGGGGTACAGTCCTCCCCCGACCCAACTGGAAAACCGGGGAGGTTTCTGCGCTGGGGTTCCGACTGCCAAGTCGCTGTCCTCTTTTCCGGGGCCAGCCCCGGGCCATTCCACCTCACCAGTCTTACAGGTTTTCTGCCGGGCCTTCCCGTTTGAATACGGGCTACGGAACTTTTTTTTGGGAGAAAGGGGGCCCGAACCCCTTTCCCCCCTCATCCCCCCTATGACTCCCCATTGACCTCCTTCCTGGGACCATCCTACTCGGGAGAGTTTACCCTTTTAACCAAGACCGGGCCATTTTCCATACCCGAGAACCTGCAAAAGGGTTTTGTACGAAAAGTCCTCATCACCCCCCGGAGCGGGTTTTTTCTTTGTACAGAAAAAGGTGGTTCTCCCCGTCGTGCATGACTACCGGGGCCTGAACCGTTTTACCGGAAAAGGGTATCCGTGCCACTAATTACGAACTTTTTTGACCGTCTACATGGACCAGGTTTTCTCGAAATTGGACCTGCGGGGGGGCATAAAACCCTCATCGGATCCGTGAGGAGATGAGGGGGAAGAGGGCGTTTAATACCCGCGACGGTCATTGAGATCTATAATGCCATTCGGTCTGTGCAATCTCCCGCGGTTTTTCGGGATTCGTAAATGACATCCCGGGGACCTGCCTACCGTGTGTCATCGTTTCCCCTGGACGACTCTTGGTTTTTCCCCCTGACCCCCGGGACCCCCATCACAGGACGCCTAGCCGCAACCCCTTCGAGAAACCGCCTGTACGCCAAATTAGAGAAATGCTGTTCCATCAACCCAGCTGCCTTTCCTCGGTTACATCTTCCCCGACGGGGCCCTGCAAATGGACCCCACAAAGCTGTCCCTCTACCTGCAATGGCCACAACCCCTTTTACTCCAAGCCAAGAACGTTTTTTGGGCTTTGCCAATTCATCGCAGTTTAATCCCCCTCTCTAAGGTGGGTCCTATTTTGGGTCTCACCCGGAAGAAGGTAATCCCAAAATTTTTTGGCCACCACGGCCCAAAAAGCCTTCTCGGGTTTGAAATAGCCTTTTCCTTCCGCACCTATTTTGGGGCCCCCACCCTGACCCTGAGAACCTTTTCTCTGGGGGTGGATGCCTCTTCGGTGGGGGGCCGGGGCGTCCTTACTCAAAAGGGGCCCAAGGGGAAAAACCCTCACCTCGGGGTTTTTCTCCCAAAACCTTCTTGTGGGGGGAGAGGGGCTACCATTTGGGGAGAGAAATTACTCGCTATCAAGAGGCCCTGGAGGATGGCGGCATCTCCTGGGGGGGAGCCTACCCTTTTAGGTATCGGATCAAAAAAACCTTCAGTTCTCCAGTCGGCCCCCGCCCCAATTTCCCCGCAAGCACGGTGTCTCTTTTTTTTTCAAATTTAACTTCCGGGTCCATTTTCCCCAGCCGAAAAATAGGCCGGATTTTATCTTCTTCCCGGGATCTGACACAAGGGGGGAGGAGCCGCGCCCCAACACATTATAACCCCCGGGAAGGGCCTGATCCAACAGCACCTGTCCTCCTTTCCAGATACCCCCTGGCAAGACCTAAATTTGGCCCCTCGCTGGCAGGGGAAAAATTTCTGAATTGGGGGCATTGCCTTTGATCAGGAAACCTGGGGGCCCAAGATCGTTTCCCAATGATCTCCTTTCTACTGGGGGGCCAGGGATGGCTAAAGATATTAAAAGGGCTTTCGTGGATGCCTGTGCTACTTGTGCCTTTCGGGCTCTGGGGACCCCTGCCCGCCCGACCCGGGGCCCCCTTTGGCATGATTTCATCACCGCCTTCCCTCCTCTTGGGTAACACCGTGATTGGGTCATTCGGGTAGGTTTTTGAAGAGTCGCACTTGTCCCCCTGCCCGGGTTACCTTCTGCACCAGTCTTCCTCCCTTTTTTTTTTATTTCAGTATTCCCCTGCCCCGGGGTCTGCCCCAGCACATCGTTTCTGATCGTGGGGTGCGTTCGGTCCAAGTTCTGGCGCGCCTCTGCTCCCATTGCAGTGAAATTGAAATTCCTTCCCTCTTTCCATCCGCAATCAACGGCCAGGGAGAGAGGGGCAATCAGATCTGGCGCTACTTACGTCATTTTTTTTCTCCCGCCCTGATTGGCCAACCCCTACCCGGGCCCAAAATTTTTAAACAACTCGTTTGGACTCAGGGGTTCAGGCGTCTCCCTTCTTTATTTTATATGGCTGCAATCCCCGCCCTCCCCTCCCCTGCCCTCCTCCTCCGAGGTTCCCTCTGTAGATCCTTGGCCCGACTTATCTGGCATTTGGGGCAGGCCGTCGTCCCTGCAGGTCTGCTGCCCGTATGAAGGGTCAGGCGGGACAGAAAGAGGAGCCGGCTCCACCTTGTCTCCGGGGGACAAGGTCTGGCGTCCCCAAATTTTCAGGTTAAAAATCCCCCCCTACAAGCGGGTCCGCGCTTCCTTGGGCTTTTAAATCCTGAGCCGTATTTAAACCATACGTTAAGCTCCGAAACCCACCCCCAGCGGATCCCCAAAATTTTTTTCATGTATCCCTCCTAAGCCCGTCGTGTTGAACCGCTTCCCAGAAAAGTTGCCCCCCCCCCTCCTGAGGGTGTAGCCCCCAACATATTTTCGTCAAAGAGATCTTGGTATGAATCGTTTGGGGTAAACGGCAATTCCTGGTTGATTGGGGGGATTCGGGACGGGGGAAGATATGGGGGCCTAGAAAACATCCCGGACCGTGGTCTCGTGTTGAGGTTCCCCAAACCAGAAAGAGGGGGAGGCCAGGGGGAGGTGGGGGGGGGGGACTGTCACGAGGGTCCCCCCAGCCCCTCGCCCGGGGTCTGGCGCACTCGTCTGCCGCCCCTCGGGTCCCCCCGCGACTGCGGTCCCCCGGGTCGGTTCCCGCTTCCCCCTTACCTGACTGCCTCCCCCCCCCCCGTCCTCCTGGCCCGCCGGTATGCCTGCCGCGTTGGCGCGCCGCGCCGGCCCGGGGATTTTAAAAGGGCCCTAGCCATTATGGTAAAGCTGGCAAAGGGGACCCCATTTAAAACCCCCTTCCTTTCCGGGGCACCTTTGCCCCATCTTTTGTGCCGTACTGCCTTTTTGGAAAGCGTCTTCTGCCTGTCCTGTCTTCCCTGTACCGAACCTTTACCCCCCTTTCCGACCACGAAACCCTTTGCCACCTTCCCTACCTCCTGCCTGTCCCCGCTTTTCCCCCTTAGCCCCGATTTTGTACCCGCACTGCCTTGGCTGCCACCGCAAGCAATCACGCCCGTGGGGCGACCTGGTAATTCTCCCCCCGAGCAAGTCCACCCGCTTTGCGGCGGGGCCCGGGAAAACCGGGTTCTACTTAGATTCCGCCTCCTTTCGGTTACCCATCGCTTGCGGTGGTCCAGGGACCCCAATACCCGCATTCCCTAAAGATCACTTTTTTATTCTTTTTTCCCCCACACCTGGCTCCCTTTTAATTAATTTTCTTCACGGACAAACCCTTTAAATAAACTAATTTTCGTGGCACCTACATGCAACATCTGTCACGCCAAGAACCTGTTGTTAAAAAGTAGTGATCCGCAGCTGAGAAGAGCCCTTGTTTGGGGAAAGGGGTGCCCAAGCTGAAATTTTGCACCAGTGACTATAAGCATTTAGCTACATCCCTGCTTGTGCACTACTGTTTATAAGCCTCCCACTCAGTAAACCCCATCGGGATCAAAAGGGAAAAGCAGAGATACACTGTGAAACCACCCAAGCTAAACCCGGGAACGAGAGCCCAAAACTGCCCTGACTGCAAAACTACATGGTGGGAACACACTTTTAATTTTCTACAAGGTCTACAAAAAGGGCCACAGTATGAACCTTTTAGGTCAAAAAATAAATTTTTTGCCCATAGTTTCTTGGCAAAAGAGTGAGTTTTAGACCTAAACAGTTTCATACATGTGGCCCTTAAATATTTTTTTCAACTGTCTACTGGTTGATGTCAGATGGTAACTTTGGCAGTGTGAATGCAAAGGGTTGCATGTTTCTGCCACTAGTCAGTGTGAAGCAGAGGAAATGTTTTTTTTTCTATATGTTTTAAGTTGAAGACCTAGAGAAACATCTGGTTGGGAATAAGGAGAAGTTCATTTCTGCTCCAGACCTTAACTTAATTAGGCGCACTGGGAGAACTCTTGAGACAGGGCTCTGGTTAGCTATCTAGTGTGCTTCCAACCTGCAAGCAAGGGCAAATGTGTCAGGTTTTCTGAAACTGCATGGTTTGTGAACTGTTCTCATGCTGCTGTGGTAAAAGTGTATTTTGAGTAGACAAATGGCATCAATGTAAATAAGCAATGTGGAAACTGCAGAGCACCATGTGTAATTGATGTGAGAGGTGAACTACGGTTACAAAGGTGCATGACGGCGGACACGCTACAGTGGAACAGTTCACTGCCAAAATCAACCAGGGGCTACAAGATGTGCTTCTAAAACAACAGCTAAGTAAACCCTACTGCATATGAAGCTACAACTTTTCCAATGAAGTTGCATTAGCAGAAAAGGCTTTAATTTTCATAGTTGTAAAGGTATTGAACCATCACAGATAGGCAAAGCGTTGTCTTCTCTGATAAGTCATGTTTTCTTCTTTATTAAACGGATGGACGTTAGCATGTCAGGCGAAATATCAGAGAATAAGCACTCTGAAACCATTGATGGAAGAACAAAAGCTGCTGGTGTCAGCATTATGGTCTGGGGTATATTTTTGTGGAATTCTCTGGGCCGCTCATCCATGTGAAAGGCACAATGATTTGGGTATAAATCCATCCTTATAGATCGCATGTACCCTATACATGCTGACTGTCTTCTATGCGGAGGAGAAGGTCTTCCAGCAAGACAATAAAACATGCCACATGGCTCGAAATATCCTACAACGGTTGGAAGAGCATGACCAAGACTTCTAAGTACAACCAAGGCCCCTTAATTCCCCATGCTTGAACCCATTGAGCATCTGTTGAACCACCTCCATAGCTTATTTCATACTGCATGTAATATTTGGTATGCTGTGTTTTCATGTGAGTTGTAGTCACTAAATGACTCTCCTAATGCAAACTGTTGGTATCAAGTGGACTCAGCATATGTTATAAACGATGTAGAGTGCCAGGAACGCCAATGTAATGCAGTTTTTGGTTTGTAGACTTGAGGTAACAGGCTTACCTGTGACCCATCAGAGCCTTAACACCAAACAGAAGGTAAAGTAGTAAAAGTAGTGATTTCTGACAGATGCTAGAACACGGACTGATAAACAAGACCTGCTACTTTGGCCAGACCATGTGGCTGCAGGACACTGTAGAAACTGTATGGTAAGGACAGAAAGCTAAACATCACACTATATTGATGCAGTAAAGCTAGGGCCACAAGCGCCAGCCATTCTAAGTGGTCTGTAGAACTCTTTAGGGAAAGAGAATGATTTATGTACCGTATATATTTCTTTACTAATTAAAACCATTAATTGATTGATGTTTTTTCATCTATTTTTATTTTCTGATTGTAGATGTTTTTATACTATTTTGTACACATGATTATTATTGAACCCATCTTGTCTGCGCTACTCCTAACAGCATTTGGGGATGTGTTTTACAGCAGCCAAATGTTTTATAGGGAAAAAAAGACCATAGATGACTCTTTGACTTCCATGGGGGAGTGCTGTAGTCATGCTTTGGAGGGAGGAGAGGCATCGTCATCAATCCTTAAAAATGTTTTACATAGAGACATGAATTAAAGGTTTTTTTCACTAGAAAGATTAGCTTTAAACATGAAGGGGCAGTTAAATGAAGAGTACATTGGTCAATAGATCCTACATTTTATGTGCTTTTGAGTGCACAAAGGTTTTTATGGTTACCTAGTTGCCTGACCATAACTCTGTTCTCTGATTAGAGCAGAAAGCTTAGAGTAGGGAGTGAAGTCATCCCTTGGACAGACAGAGCATCCAGATAAAACTAATTATCTCTAAAAAGATTACATATAAGCAGCTGTTTTCAGTCCTCACAGCACATATACCTTGTTTTTACTGAAGATTAGATCTCCTGAACTTGTCAATATAATGGCTCAGCTACTTACAGAGATGCTAGAAATGGTAATCACCCACCCACAGCCTGAGGAGACAGAGTGAGTGTAAAACTGCTTGTGACTCATTGAAACAACATGATGAAAAACCCCTTTAAACAAAATGTAATTTTCTACTTACATGTTTCTTTTAAGAACTGTACCATACTATTGACAACCACCGAGCTCATGAACTGTGTATAATGTATTTTAACCTCTGAAAGTAAAGTAGAGTTCAAATTCAAGCAACCCACATTGACAATTGACAGTGCAATTGTTTTTTTTTAGGTCTGCCTTATTATTTTCTGCTGCAGCATTCCTCTCTGGATTGCTCACCATCTTGTTAAGTTTGCACCCTACCCTTCTCTTGGACACATGACACAAGACCACACACTGAAAGTGACATAAAGTTTCAAACAATGCTAAGTTAAAAAATGTGGATAAATGAATGATAAAAGTGTCCTCTAGAGCAAATACAGTATGTTATAATGCTAATTTGTCCTATTTAAGAAAATCATAGTATAGGAACAGGCCAAGTCTGCTATTTGCCAAAACATGCTGCCATAACTTTTTTATTTTTCCATATACTTAGACATTTAAGGGCTTTTATTTTGTGGGACAAGATGTACTTTCTAATGGTGTTATTTACCGTACCATAGAATATACTGGGAAACCGCAAACAAATTCTGAGTAGGTCAAAATGTAAAAAAAAAAAACTTCCAGCAATACTAAATATATAGGGTTTACATTATGTTATAGTACAGTAAAAAAAATCAAAACCTTTTCTATTTTTTAAATTTGCGCCGCAATGCCATTTTCTGCAACCAATAACTTTTTTGCACTTCCACCTATGGACCTAAGTGAAGACGCATTTTTTAGCGGCCTAAATTGTACTCTTTATTGGTACCATTTTAGGATAGATGTGACTTTTGTGATCACTTTTATTTCAATTTTTAGAGGACCTGAAATTACCAAAAAACCACAATTTTGGCGTTTGGAATTTTTTTCCTTCTACGGTGTTCAGCATACAGGATAAATTATGTTATATCTTTATAGATCGGACCTTTTCGGATGTGGTGGTACCAATTATGTGTAACTTTTTTATTATTTTATTTTTATTATTTGTAAAATTTTAGTCAGGAGAAAAGAGACACTTTATGTGCTCTGAGTGCACACAGGTTTCTATGTTTACCTGATTCCCTCCAGAGCAAACTAATTATCTCTAATAAGATTACAGATAAAGGCTCAGCTACTTACAGAGATGCTAGATATGCTAATAACTGCCACAGAACCACCCATAGCCAGAGGAGACAGAGTGAGTGTAAAACTGCTTGTGACTCAATGAAACAGCCTGGTGAGAAAACCCCGTTAAGGGTATGTTCACACGGGGTAATTTCGGCACGCATTTCGCTGCGTATTTGCGCTCTAATACGAGCGAGATATGTGCCGAAATTACGGTAATCCATAGTTCTCATAGAGAACTATGGATTACACCTCCTCTCCCTGCTCATACAATACGATAATATTGCACGCACGGGGAGATAAGTGACATGTCAATTATTCACGGCGAATACGCGCCACGAGTAATGCATGTCTATGGGGCCGGTGGGCTGCCGTCCCCCCCGCATCACGGGAGTACGCACGTATTAGCACCAGCTCCAGAAAGACACGATTTACTGTGGTGCATACTGTAGTGTTGTGGTGAGGATGCAGGTACCCTGGAATGAATCCACTTGGAGATATTCCTCTGCTGGATCAGAACACTTTATTCCTTGCTTCCATCATGGCATCCTGTAACCTTTTTCTGCCTCTCCACCCCTTTAGCTCCGTCCCTCCCTCCCTATGTGCAGAATAGATAGTGAAACTAACATTAGTGAGAATGCTTATAACACAATCACATCTCTCCCTTCTCACAAACAAGAACAACATGTAACCACGAAAATGAACAATCAATAAAACGTCCCAATTGACAATAAAGTTTTACTGCAGAACATAAACCCCCAAATGAAGGGTGGCCTTCGACTCCTTATCGGGTAGCGTGGAGGTTTGAAAGATTGGTAAATCTTCCCGGGGTTTTTGGGGGGGGAAAAAAAATTTAAAACCTTTTTTTTTTTTTTTTAAAAAAATTTTTTTAAAAATTTTTTTTTTTTTTTAAAAAAAAAAAATTTGGGGAAAAAAATTTTTTCCCAAAAAAAAGGGGAAGAAAAAAAAAAAAAAAAGGGGAAAAAAAAGGGGGGTTGTGGGTTTTTCCCCGGGGGGGGGGGGGGTTTTTTGGTTTAATTTTGGGGAAAATTTTTTTTGGGGGGGAAATTTTTTTTTTGGGGGGGGAAAAAAGGGGGAAAAAAAGGGGGGAAAAAAGGGGGGCCCGGGGGTTTGGGGGGAGGGGGGGGGGGGAAGGGGATTGGGGGGGGAAAGGGGGGGGGGGGAAAAAGGGGGGCTTTGGGGGCTTGGGGGGAGGGGGGTTTGGGGGGAAAAAAAAAAAAGGGGGGAAAAAAAAAAATTTTTTTTTTAAAAAAAAAAATTTTTTTTAGGGGGAAAAAAAGGGGGGGGGGGGGGGAAAAAAAAAAAAAAGGGGGGGGGGAAAAAAATTTTTTTTTTGGGGGAAAAAAAGGGGAAAAAAAAAAAGGGGGGGAAAAAAAGGGGAAAAAAAAAAAAAAAGGGGGGGGGTTTTTTGGGGAGGGGGGGGGGGAAAAAAGGGGAATTTTTTGGGGGGGGGAAAGGGTTTTTGGGGGTTGGGGGGGGGGGGAAAAAAAAATTTTTGGGGTTGGAAAGGGGGGGGTTTTAAAGGGGAGGGGGGAGGGGGTTTGGGGGGGGGAAAAAGGGGGGAAAAAATTTTTTTTAAAAAAAAAAAGGGGGGAAAGGAAAAAAATTTTGGGGGGGGGAAAATTTTTGGGGGAAAATTAAAGGGGGGGGGGGCCCCCCCCCCCAAAAAAAAAATTTTTTTTTGGGGGGTTTTGGGTTTTGGGGGGGGGGAAAAAAAGGGGAATGGGGGTTTTTTTTGGGGGAAAGGGGGGAAAAGGGTTGGGGGGGTTTTTGGGGGGGGGGGGGGGTTTTTTAAAAAGGGGGGGGGGGGGAAAAATTGGGGGGGTAAAAAGGGGGGGGGGGGTTTTTTAAAGGGGGGTTTTTTTTTTGTGGGGGGGGGGGGGGGTTTTTAGGGGGGGGGAAATTCGGGAAAAAAAAGGGGGGGGGTTTTTGGGGGGGTTTTTTTTTGGGGGGGGGGGGGGGTAAAAAGGGGGGGGGGGGGAAAAAACAAATAGTGGCCCGGGGCGGGGGGGGGGGGGGGGAAAAAAAAAAAATTTTAAAAAAAAACCCGGGAAAAAAAAAAAAAAAAAAAAAAAAAAAGGCCCCGGAAAAACCCCCCCCTTTTTGGGGGTTTTTTTTTGGGGAAAGGAAACCTTTTTTAAAAATTTCCCTTTTTTTTGTTTCCTTTTTTTTTCCCCTTTTTTCCGTTTTTTTTTTTTTAAAAGGGGGGGCCGGGTTCCCCGGTTTCCCTTGGGGACCCCCCCAAAAAAAAAATGGAAACTGAGAGTGAATGTCTTGCATTAAAGAAAAACCTGAAAATTTGCTGTATGATCCTGGGGGTTTCGGCGAGCCTCAATAGAAAAAAAGTCCCGTTCTTAGATGTTTCAGTGCGGGTAAAATAACTGAATAGGGGATCAAAACCCCGCCCCAAAGCCCTTTTTTAACTTTTCCTTTCAAGGTCCCTTTCTTTTTGGTAACCCGAGTGTTGAAAAACGGAAATTTTACATGCTCCCCGGGCCCAAAAAAAAGTTGCCCGGGAGGGCCCCCCTTGGCCGATTTTCGGTGAAGGATGTCTTGAAAAGTTTAAACTGCAGGGTTCCCCGCACCCCGCCCCATATCTCAAAAAGAAAAAAAGGGTTTAAATTTTGTAGACGGAGCGGGCCCCGTTCAAACCCCGGGGGGGGGCTTCGAAGAAAGTTTTTTGATTTTTGGATGGTGGTTTATGATCATTTTTCCTGTGAACGGAAACCAAAAAGGTTAAAAGGGGGAAAAAAGAAACCCAACCCCACAACGAAAGGGTTCCCTTTGGTTTTGGGAATAGGCTGTTTTCCCTTTTTCCCTTTTAAAAGGCCTTGCCCTTTATTGGAGGGCTGTAGAAATGTGCCATTCCCTTGGGGAACCCGAGTTTTGAAAAGGGGCCCCAGGCCGAAAGGAATGGGATCCCCAATCGCTTGTAGACTTCAGGGGGTCAAAATAGGCCATGACTGTGTCACTAGTTAGCTGTACTTCTGTTTGGGCAAAAGTGTTTTTATTTCCCCCAGTCCATAAAACCCCGGAGCATCTTTTTTTGTTAAAAGGGGCGTAGGGGTTTTGAACCCGTAGCCCGATCAGGTATTAAAACGTTTCCCCCTAAGTAAAACCCGACCCAAGAAAAAATTCCGAAAAATCCCGGAAAAAATTTTGAAAGGGGGGGTTGGAGGTTTTGGCAACCCTTTTTTTTGAGGGTTGCTTTAAAAAGGTTTGCAGGAAAAAAAATAAACCAAAAAAAATTAAAAAGGGGCTCCCGGGTTTAAATCACAAATTTTATTTTATTTACAGTTAGGGGGCTTTTTTGCAGGCTTGAAATTTCTTGTTCCCAAATGGGTTGTATGTTTATTTTTGGGTTTTTACCAAAAGATTAGGATGTCATCCCCTTTACATTGGGTCCAGGTATTCCCGAAAAATTTTTTTTAAAACATTTTGAAATATTTCTGCAGGCCCCATTTAGTGGCCTCAAAATTTAGTTTTTTTTAAATCTTGCAGACCGATTTAGTGCCCAAAAAATTGTAATATATCTGGGTCTGGGGCAGTTCAAGTGGGTGTTAACCTGATTTTAGATCCCAAAATTTTTTAAAATATTTTTGGGACCATTTAGGTCCCCTAAAAGGAAAATTTTTTTTCAATAGAAAGGGAGTAATGTGCCGTTTTCTTTTGAATAGCACGAAATTTTGGAAAGTGATATTTCCCCAAAAATATCTGAAATTTTACCGGTGCTTAGGTTTAGGGGCTACAACAATTGGTGAGGCCCCGGGGTTGGGCCTTCCCCGTTCAATAACCCTGGAGGGTTCCGGTCTTGAAATTCTTTCTCCCCCCCCACCCCCTTTTCCCGGGCAAAGAAAATGGGATTTCGCCCGTGCGGTTTTAAAAGAGGTTTTACAGAGATTCTATATGAAAATTTCACTTTAAAAATCCCTTTTAGTTTACCCGGCCCTTTAAAAAAAGTTGCAGATTTTTCCCGTTTAACATTGTGGACAGAAGAGTTTTTTTACCCCTGTTAAACCCGTTTCACCCCCCCCCAAAAAAAAAAAAAAACCCGAGTTTCAGCCTACTTTCAGTGAGAAGGGTGTTGCAGGGGCACTCCATACATTTGAAAGGTCTGTGATTTATTTTCCCCTCGATGTTGTTTTGACGGAAAATTTAGCAAAAGAGGTAAGGCAGTAGCTGAACCATAAGGGGGAAAAATTTTTAGGTTAGGGACAAATGCAAAGCAGGTCTGCTCTTTTGGCTTATTGTGGGCAGATGGGTGATAACATTGACAGAGGCCCCCCGTAACCACAGTGTTCCAAGGAGTGCCAAATTTTTTTTAAAATGACTTTTTTTGGGTTTGTTTTGCCCCCAAAACACTTTTAGACCCCCCCTGCCGTTAATGAGAAAAAGGGGGGTGCTTGCTGGGCCCCTTTTTTTAGGGGACTGGGCGTTACTGCCCGCAATTTCCGTGGGGGAATTTCTTGGAAGATGGAGAGGTGGTGGTAGAGATCTGCAAACTTTTTCCCAAATGATTTTGCTTCCCACCCGTTAAAAGGGCAAGCTACCCTTTTTTTTTTTTGGGGTGGCAAGGGTTTCTGGTGAGGGATAAGAACCTCCCAGTTGTGCAGGTTGAGGGTTTTGGTAAGGCCCCCTGTGGCCCTTTTGGGGTGAGTTTTGCTACAGAAAAATTTGGGTGCTCTGGCGTAAGTCTATGTTTTATGAGTTTTTTTCTTGATTTCGGTGCAGCTTTTATCGGGGGGTGTCCAGCAGCCTTGCCAAAGTCATTGTGGGATCTTTTTGAAAATGGGTTGTTTCCCCTTAAATTAGAGGGGAAAACCATCTTTGTATGATTTTTTCAATTTTTAATCTCCCTGTCAAATGTCTGCAAATTTCACAGTACGCTGCAAAATTGTCTTAAAGGACTGTATTCCCCTTTAATGCTTTATGTTGCCGACTGTTTGTCTGTTAAAAATTGAAAAAATTTTAAAAGCAGCTTTAAAATGTGGAGAGAAATGTTGGGTTAAAGCTGCTTTTGGATAAACCCCATTTGTCACTGTCTTCCCCGTGTTAAGGGGGGAGTTGTGGGAAAATTCATTTCACCTCCCCCCCCCAATTGTGTAATACCCTTGCTTTCTTTCTTGACATTGTCGAAAAATTTATTGGTTTTGGAATTTTCTCAAACGTTTTAGCCATTTATTCCCAAAAGGTGCCAGGGTTTGCTTGGGGTGGTGCCCTCAAAAGATTTTTGGAGGGTAAAAAGGCCTTTGGCTGGTGGGAGTGTTGCAATTTTGTACACAGTTTGCTTTTCTTGTGAAAAATCCTTTAAATGATGTGTTTTTAAACCTCCCTCGCCAGTTGTATGTTTTGGTGAGGATGCCCGGGGAAACCCCGGAATTTTAAATTTCCCTTTGGGGGATTCCTCTGTGGTTAGAACCTTTATTCCCTTGCCTTTCCATATTGGGATCCCGTAACCCTTTTTTTCCTCTCCAAACCCCTTTTCTCCGTCCCCCCTCCCTTAATTTCATCCCTGTTGCTGGCCGAAAAAAGATAGTGAAAATAACATTTGTGAGAATGTATAACAACAAAAAACATTTGTATGTGCCGCCCACATGTGGAAATTTCCCCAAGGGGAATAGTTTTGGGTTTTTAAATTTATTTCGGGGGAAAGAGATTTAGTTTAAACAGGGAAATGGGGAATGGGGAAAAGGGGGCCCGGTTTTTTAAACTCTGTAGGGGGCCTGATTTTCTGTTTCCGTTGGGGGGTTGCCCGGTTTCACTTGTTTTAAACCCGTGGAATAATTTTAAAAAAGGGACCCCTTTTAAACCCGGGCAAAAATTTAAAACTGACAGTATTATTTGAATTTGTATACTATCAAAAAGAAAATGTATTTTTTTTCATTTTTTTCCAAAAAAATTTTTTTTCAAAAATTGTGCATTTTGGGATTGATTGCATATCCAAATTTTTTCCAAGTTTTTTTAGTTGTTACTAAAGATTTTCTTTATCTATTTTTCCCTCAAATATGTCGTTTTGTGGGGTTTTTTTTTTTGTTTTTTATGGTGAGGAAAATTTAAAGTTTGGTTTGTGATTTACTTTGTTTAGGCTCTTGAAATTTAATAAAACTTAAAATTTTTTTTAAAAACCCCCCACCAAAAACAAATTTAAAAAAAATTTACTGCTGCCCCTTTTAAACCCCGGGTTTTCCTTTAGGTTTCTGTTAATTTTATACAAAGTAACATATAGTACGAATTCCTCAGTAAAAGGCTCACCAAAATTAAATTTTTATAAAGAAATTTTTTTGAGGGGGTTGGGCTCTAAGAAAATATTGATTTTTTTTGCGATTGCCTCCCTTTTCAAACCCTTTCTTTGCATATGATTTTTGTCACCCCAAAAAGGGGTACTTTTTTGGGGGACTAATTGTAGAACTAAAGAGGGAAAATTAAAAAGTAGATAATTAAAATAAGAAAAAAAAAGTTTAGTATAAAGGAGTGTAGGAACATTTTTAAAATCAATAAAATTCACTGTAGAGAGGTTTTAAAAATTTTTAAAGGATTGTTCGAAACCCGGTTCTTTTTCTTTCAGAAAAAAGTGCACACCAATTTTTTTAGTCCAAGTCTGGTATTGCAGCTGAGCCCATTTTATAATATATTAAACTGATATAAATTTTAAAATTACGTTTGCTTTTTGAAAAAATTTTCACGCAAGAAGGGAAAAAAGTTGTGGGTTTTTATATATTTCATTTGGAAAATATTATGAGGGCTTTTTAATATTATTCTGAGCAAACTTGTATTGAGCTTCAAAACTGTAACAAGGAAAAATTTTTGGGGAAAAAATTCTTTATATTTTTTTTACTTTCCAATTATGACTAATTGCTTGTATTTGTCATTTTAATTACATAACCAAATTTCAGTCAGCAAAATTTTGGGGAAGCTTAAATGTGGGGCATAAAAAAGATAAAGGATAGTTAATTTCAGTTTTTTATAGATACAATTTTAAAAAAGTTTAAATTTTTGTTTAAAGAGGGCTATGTTTATACCAAAGAACAATTTTTTTATTCCCAAGAATTCGAGGACTGCTGAATTTAACTTGCTACTTGTAAATCATCGGTTTTAAAATAGAATGAATTTTGTCATTTCAATTTATAACAATGTTTTACAAGACTTTACAAGCAAGAAAAATTATAGTTTTTTTCCTGTGGTACAGAATTCATATCACAAAGCAAAAACAATCCACCCAAATAACTATGGAAAATTTCCACTGAGTAAAAAAAACAGGTTCAAGGGAATGTAGTGGTTTTTCCATAAATGCATACAAAAATCACACCAATTCCCTAATTTGCTATTCACACAAGGCAGATTTATTCCAACAATTTTGGTGCTTGCCCCATTCCTTTGAATAGACTTGTAGAAACCCAAGTCATTACAAAATATTTTATTCGATTAAAAGGGGCGAATTTCTCAAAAATTCGTTCGTCACTTCCCAATTTTTCCACAAAAAAAATTCGTCCGAATTATTTGGGGACGAATCGCGTTAAAAAGCACTATTCCAGCTGCACAGAGCCGCGGGGTCTGTGAACGTTGTCCCATGCTTAAATAGCAGGGGGACTTGGTTTGTCTTCAACAAGTTTGTTTTAGTATGACACGCAGATACCGCCCCCCCTTTTTGGGATTGCTTCACTAAAAATTTCCCCTGGGCACTTAAAGGGCAAAACTGCCCAAAAAAACCCAAAGGGGGAATGTAGCCTAAAAAAGTCATGCCACGAAAGCGGGAAAAAACAAGCTGAGAGCTCAGGTGCAACATTAGTGACAGATGGGGAGGTGACGGCGGCACCAAGCAAAAGAGGTCAGAGTGCACAAGCTTCGGGAGGTGGCAAAACGGAGGAAGCCACAAAAGGCACAATGACTGAGAGCAGGCAGGGCGGCAGCAGCAGAGGCAGGGCAGGGGCACAATGACACAGTGTGGAGGACACGCAGCACCAACGGAGATGGGGCAAAAAGGGGCACAATGACACAGGTGGAGGACACGGCAGCAGCCACACGCAGCATGAGTCAGAAAGTGCACAATGACACAGGTGGGGGGGACAGGGCAGCACCCACAGCAGCACATGAGGTCAGAAAGTGGCAAAAATGAATTCGGGATTTTGGCAAAACAGTATTTAGCCACAAGTGGAAACAATCACACAGGAGAGGTTACAACAGCAGCATTATAAAAAGGTCAGGCAGTGGGGGGACAATGACATTCTGGAGGTGGCAAAACGGAGGAAGCCACAAAAGGCACAATGACTAGAGCGGAGGCACGGGCCCAAAAAAGGGGGAAAGAAATGAGGTTAGGCAGGCAAAATGACATTCTGGAGTGGAAAAAAAGGGATAGGCCACAGAGTGGCACAATATAAGGGGAGGTCCCAACAGCAGCAGTAGAGGGGGGGCAGTGGCCACAATGAAATTCGGGAGGGGGCCAAAAAAAAAATAGGAAGCCAAAAGAGGCACAAATGACTGAGAAACGGAAGCAGGGGCCGCACAGCAAGGGGTCGGGCTGGACAAGACACAGTGTGGGGGAAAAGGCAGCACCCACGCACAGCATAGGCAGACAGGGGACAATAAAAATTTCGGGAGGGGGCAAAAAAATGGGCCACAGATGGCACAAGAAAAGGGGGGGGGGGGGTAAACAGCGGCAGGGGGGGGGCAACACAGAGGTCAAAATGGCCAATGACACATGTGGAGTCAGGAAACACAAAAAAGCAGCATGAGGTCATAGAGTGGCCCAAAATGACAAGTTTGAGTGGTGGAAACCTCCCGGTAAAGATGGTGGTGGGCAATGGAGAAACTGGCAGCAATGTGTGGAAACGGGCGGGGCGGCATCAGAATGTGCGACAGTATTTTTGAACCCAACTGACGCCTAAGTCATTGGTGTGGGGAAACCCTTTTGGGCCGACCCATCCCGATTTCATTTGAAAAAGGGTCAGTCTTTCCCCACTTTTTCCCCGGGGACAAGGGGGTTTCTCCTTTGGGAAAAACATGGTCCCCACCCACTGAACACCCGCCTGATGCCACACACGGCCCGGGGCAGGACAGTTTCTCCACTGCAAACTCGCAAGTTGCGGCCACACATCCAGTTTGGCTGCCCATATCCACGGATTTTCTAACGAGGGGGCAGAGTGCGTCCAAGGGCCCCAAAACCCCTTTGGTTCAGGGACGCTCCGGGTTTCTGCGCGCGGGCGATTTCCCCCTCACTAGGGGGGTGAAGGAAGCTGCCACATGACTCCAGATTTAGGTTACTACTGAGGGGAGCTGGTACGCTCCCCCCCCCCACCTTCCCCCAGCACCCGCAGTATACGGACGCGGGAACCCCCCGGTCAGACCTGCCAAAGAGGGATGATCCGCACAAGGGCAGCACCAACATTTGGGGGAAATTTCCCTATATTTTGATTTGTCCCCCCTAAATAGCGGGGAAAAAGGCTCCCATTTGGCCCGGGTACGGGGGTCCAATAGGGTGGAAAACCAGAAGTCTCCTCTGCCGGATTTTACAATTCGGCTGTCCTCCCGGGCAAATAAGCATGCTGCGGCCACTCAAAAAGTACCGAGGGGCTCCCTTTCCTCCATTTCCACTGATACTCCCACGGTGCTTGGGGGTCATCCCCCTCGTCTTCCTCATCCCTCCACCTCCTCCAGCGCCCCTGCTCCTCCTTCTTGTCACCGGGGTAAAAATCCACCATTCACCAGACAATGCCTGCTCCAAATTTTCTCCTCCTCCTCCTCCTCCATTCAGTCCCCACCCCCAAATGGGGCCACAAAATGTATCGCCACGCCCCCCATCCCCTGCCCAACAATTTTTCAGCATCTGTTCCAGGACATGAAGCGTGGAATGACGTTTTAAACCCGATCCGGGCAAACTGACAAATAACGTCCCCTCCTCAATGCCTCAACAAACGGCAGTGTCACGCTAGCTCCCACTGGCTACAAAAAGTTAACGGGAGTACTTTGTCTCCCGGGAATCAAAAAATCTTTTAATGGCCTTTCTCTGTTCATACAGTGGGTCCAACAGTGCAGCGGGAAATTCCAGGGGGTGGAACACCCAAAGAGGTGTTGGGGGAGACCGTTCGCCGCGCAACCAGGGGGGTGTTCCGGGCTTTGAAAACAAAAGGAAAAGTGCATGCACATTTTCCCGGGCCCATTTTCAAAGTTCTGAAGATGGGTGGAAGACCAGGAACCTTTTTCACCCAATTGAACACTGCCCAGCGGGGCCATGACCATCCCCCTCGGGCAGCGCGGACACCAGTTCCCCCCTTTTTCCCGTCCCAGGTTCCGATTTGCATTTGGCCCGGGGAGAAACCACACATCGATTTCTTGCGCATACGCGGAGCATTCCCCCCCTGGTGATTTCGTTCCCGAGGCAAGCCGGTGTAGAACTGCGTACACCGCTGTGCCCTACACATGGGTAGATGGAGCAACTTGTGAGGGGGAGGGGGTGATGGGGAGGAGGGGGAGGGGGACATTGGCGCAGGGCACATTTTTGACAACGTGGAGAAAAGGGGCTCTCCTGCCAAGTTTTTTGGTGTGCCTGGAGGAAGCACTTCACCCAGTGGCCAAAAGGGACATTACGGCCCTGACCGAGTTACAGCTCCAACCCCCTCTGCCGTGCACCTTGGAACAAACCGAAAGCCAAGGACGGGCCCATTTTCTTTCTACATATTTATGAAGGCTGGATGCCTTTTGGAAAATAAATCGGTTTGGAACTCTCCACTCGGCTCGGCAAAGCCATTAGTTCTCTAATTGCAATCCACCATTTAAAAGGGAGGACTGAAATACCAACAATTTGGGACGGGACCGGTCACGGCTGCACCTTAGGAGGGTTTGGACAACTGTTTCTCTTTCAATCCCCCTCGCTAAACGACTTCTGGGCCATGATAGCGAAAAGGGAGATCTCCCGGGGAATGATGTCAAAAGAAACAGCCCCCTTCTGCAGGGGTGTGGAGCCTTGACGGGGCGCCTGCTGCGGGTTGCTGCGGGGCAGGATGGACCCCACATCTGAGCCCGTTTCTCCCGGGCCCCCGGGATGGGACGCTGCATTTTGACGCGGGGCCCGTGGTGCCAACGTTAGCCCCTCCACCTTCATTTTCTGCCCACAATTCTACATAACCCATACGGCTCCCCGTTTCTTAGCAAAGAACTCCCAACCCGCCGATTTTGGATTTTACCGGCCCGCTCCGCACTGAGTCACTGCCCCCGCCCCCTCGCTGAGCCCCTGGGCCACACTTTTTGGGGGTTTTTTTACCCCGTGGCCGTGGCTCCCGACCTCACACGCTGCATCCTGCGACTCACGGCCACACGCCCCATTTGCGGGCTGCCTGCTCCTGACGCGAAAGCTGACACCCTCTTCCCTGACGATGATAAGCCCTTTGCCTCACCGGGCCCCAAGTGCGGTCGGCTACACACATCTTTTTGGTTTCATCGTACTGCGTCCCCCAACCGTCTTGGTATGCCAGGCTGACCCTCACAACATGACCTCCCCCACTCTCCACACTATACTTTCCGCCTACTGCAAAAGCAGGGGATATTGGGCCCCATTTCTTCGCTCCCAAATACTGCTGACTCCCCCTCAAATTTTTATCCCCTATTAGGCGCTGAGCCAGACCACATAGTAGATCTCGGGGGGAGGGAACCGGGTGGGACAAAGGGGGGGCTAGGACATGAGGGGCCCTACCCCCCCGGGGCCCTCCAACTAAGGGGTTTGTCTGAGGTTCCCACCGACTCTTGCTTGGGGTTTTTAGATGTCATCTGGGAGGGAAAAGTGACTTAGTAACCAATCAAGACCCTGGGGGTTCTGAACAAACCACGGGCCCTAGATGACAGCGGGAGTTTGGGCCCCACCGAGTGCCCGCTGCGACGCCCCTTGCTGTGCTGCGACCTGGCCGTTCCAGGAATGTTTTGTCCACTGCCACCACAGTGCAAGCCTGCCAAACCTCTCTGCTGACATAAAGTTGTTAAAATAAAAGACACTGTTTGATGCTGATATCTGTAATTTTTTGATAAATATACAAAACCTTGGTTTTTTACTCAAAAAAACCCATAACAAGCTTGGGAAAACCCTTGGATATTTTTCGCCCACAAAATGGCCAGGAAAAATTTAACTTTTATGTTTTTGTTTAAAAACACTGTTGTTTTTACCTAAAAATGTGAAAACAAAAAAAACAGCTTAATTAACCTCGACATTTAATTAGGGGCTACAGGAAAAAAATGTAATATTTTGGCGTTGAAAAAGACGGGTTTTTTTTTGTCAGCACACCAGCAAACCCCGCTTAATAAAACCCCCGGGTGTAAATTTCGCCAAAGAATTGAGCCCCACAAAATTAGCTTTGAGCGTGTTACATTCGTGTTTTTTAGCCCCACAAAAGAATACATTGTAATTAACCTTTGCTTGTGAATTAGGCTACAGGAAAAATGTATATATTTTGGGTTTTTTTAAAAAAACGGGTTATTTTTGTCAGCACCCAGCAAAACAAAGTTTTAAAACCCCGGATGTAAATTTTCGCCCAAAAAATTGAGCCGCACAAATTAGACTTTGTAGCTGTTACAATTTCGTTTTTCAGCCACACAACAAGAGATACATTGTAATTAACCTTTGCTTTTGAATTAGGCTACGGGAAAAAAAAAATTTTTTTTGGCGTTGAAAAAACGGTTTATTTTGTCAGCACACCAGCAAAACAACCTTTTTTAACCCCTGGATGTAAATTGCCCAAAGAATTGAGCCCCAAACTAGTAGCTTTGACGTTTACAATTTGGGGGTGTTTTCTACCCACACAACAAAGATCGTTTTAATTTCCTTTTCTTTTGAAAAGGCTACAGGAAAAATTAAATTTTTTGGCGTTTAAAAAAAGACGGTTATTTTTTTCACACACCAGCAAAACACGCTTAATTTTAAACCCCCCGGGTGTAAATTGCGCCAAAAAATTTACGCAAAAACAGAGCTTTTTAAACGGTTACAATTGCTGTTTTCTAGCCCACACAACAAGAATACATTTGTAATTAACCTTTGCGTAATTAGCTACAGGGAAAAAAGTATATATTTTGGCTTGAAAAAGACGGTTTCTATGGGTAAACAACCAGCAAAACAACGCTTAATTAACCCCTGGGTGTAAAATTTCCAATAAAAATTTACCCCAAAAATGAAGTTATTTTATTGTAAAAAAAGCTGTTTCTTTTAAAAGAATACAACGGAACTGGGTTTTAACCCCACTTGGGTTTGAATTATAGGCAGCTGCAGTGGACCACACTGATTTTAGATCCAATACCCCAAAAAATTTGAAAAGAACTTAAGAGAACATCTCTGAGACAACGAACACCCACAGAAACGCGATAAAAAACATTCTTCAGTAAAACTATCAGCCCGGGAGCAATTTTCCCCGATCAGTACGTGAGAGCGTATGAGCCCCACGTCGCGCCCGGACTTAATAGTGCGGGACGTCACAGAATCCCCCGTCTCTATTGGCTTCACCTCTCACATGCAGCGGCATCCCTTCTTCCTCCCAAGTGCTTTGCCCCATGTAGCGCCCGGCTCCACCTTTACAAACAAAAGCACACTTCGTTCACCCGAAGTACCCAAAGTTCGTTTGTTCCAACCGAAGTTTTCCTGAAATTCAAACGAATTCCACTTCGTTAGAATCAATTCACCCATCTCTAATTCTGATGTATGGCATTGATTTTCAGTTGTAGAAATGTCTGCAATAAATCTGCCACATGTGGATATACTTTGAAGGGTTTTTTCCAAAGGTTACTGCTCCTGCAGTGTCCAGCAAACCACGCTTTAACAGACTCCATTTGCCAGCCCTTTTTAAAATATTTTCACTTTAAATTTGGGACAAACTTTAATAATATATTCTGGCAGGAGATAATCCGATGTACGACTATGATCAGATGATCAATACCAGACCGTTCGTTTATCAAAACTTTAACCCTTTTGGGTTAGTATACGCTCTAAAGTCTCCCATTTATAGGTCAGCCCCGAGGGGGTTACCTTTTCTTGTCATTTAACTCTTTTATCTATAGCCATTTTCAGTTTTACCTACTGCGTTCACACTCATTTTTCTATTTGCAGTTAAAACTAATAAATTTAAAACCAATCTATCGTAAATAACAAAAACTTCTAGATAAAAGATTCAAATCGTAAACAGGTCTATTTTTTATTTAAACCTTCTGTTTTCCGTGTGCGCAATTTAAAAATCCACCAACTTCTCCATAAGGAGCCTTTTTTTAGATCCCCCCTCTTTTAGTTGCAGTGACTTTTCTTACCATTTTTACTATGATGCTACTGTACTATGATTGTGAATTTTATACAAGTTTTTGGGAAAAGCGACATATTTATATCCACACTGGTTTTTTTTCGTCAATAAACGTCTCCCTTTGCCTTTTTAGGGTATTAGTTGTAACCACGTATTTTATTTTACATTAATACATATACAAATAAACCCCATATTTTTTTATACATTTATATACTGCTCTATATTTAAATTTTTTCCAGTGACGTATGAGCAAAAGCTCTTTCTATTTTTTATATGTTTACAATTTTAAAACAAATATTATGGGGCCCCAACGGTAATTTCCCTTTGTTTGCAACCATTGGCCCTACATCTTTGAAGGGGTTTTTCCCAAATTTTAAAAAAAATTCTGAATAGAAAAAAATAAAAAATCCTCTCACCTTCGAAACACACTCCTTCCAGACCCACCGCCGATCCCGGTGCACCCACTGATGGCGTCATGGTCAGGGCCCTTTAATGCTGCAGCCAATCACAGGCCTCAGTAACATATCCGGAAAGAGACTACTGCGGCCTATGAAAAGCTGTAGGGTCATGTGAACAGTGAATGTGACATTATTGGCCTAGAGCTGGAATGTGCAATTTTAAAAGGTGAGTTTTTTTTCTATATTTTATATGTCCCCCAACTGACTGACAAGCATTTTTTAAAAAATGGAACACCCAGGGAGAGATACTACTGCAGAATTACCTTTTTCTTTCCTTTTTTCCTTTACTTTTCTATTTTTTTTTTTTTTAAAAAAAACCAATCAATTTTTTTTTTTTTTTTTAACTGAGGAGGTTTCTGAACTTTTAGGGCCTAGGTCTAAAATTCGCTATGTTGCCCATAGCATCCAATCAGAGCGCTCCTTTAATTTCATATAGTGCTCTGGAAATATGAAAGGGGCGCTCTTATTGGTTGCTATAGGCAACAAAGAAAATCTAAACCTAGGGAGTTTTTTATACATGGCCCGGCCCCTGTTCATACGGCTTAAAAGGGGGCCCTATTTCGTCCTATTTCCGCCGGAGTGCGCAAATTATGGCTGAAAATGGCCCGTCATTACGTAATCCACATTCTCATAGAGAACTATGGGTTACGCTCCCCTCCCCCTGGCGAATCCCGGGCGGGGAATAAGTGACTGTGAATTACCACGGCTATACCGCCGCTGGTAAAGCAAGCTATACCGGCAATCCGGGCCCCCCCCTCACCCCCCCGCCCCGCCCACGGGGTAATTGCGGGGGGTAATTTCGTCCCGCAGTTTAAACCGTGTGAACATAGCCTTATTTTCCAGGTGATTCACAATTTAGCTAAGTATTCACAGACATTAACAAGTTTTTCTTTTATTGAGCTAAACCAAGGACTTTATAGAAAAAAAATCCACTTTTAATTTTTAAAAGCAAATACCCTAGTACCTGATGACTGCACGTACTCACTCTTTTCCCCCATTAGCGTAGCTCCATGTCTACCCTTTTATTTGATGGACAAGCCCTTTGCTGAAAGCATAGGCTAGATATGAAAATGTTTCACCCCCCAAAAAGGGGCCTGAAAAAAAAGTCACTATGGGGAATTAGGTTTAAAAAAAAAATAAAATATTTCTTAAATTCCTGGCTTATGTCTTTATTTATCATCCTGTGATTTTTTTTGTGCTAATGTGTGATTTTCCTGTGCTATATGTAGTCTCATTTTTCTGTACCCAAATGGCAAAATTTTAATTATTTTAAACCCGGCCCGATATATTCCTGTTTTGAAAGCTTTTTTCCCTTTCCCTCTGTAACACTACAACCCCGGGGTTTCCTTTTGTTGTTTTGGGTTAATTTTTTTCCTTTCCTAACCAAATTTTTCATTTCACCCCCCTGTTTCCTTACCTAAAATTTGAAAGCCTTTGGGGGAGGCCCAAAGGGTTTGGGGTTTCCCAAAGGCTGCCCTAAAATAAACCAAAACCCCCTTTTTTGGGCCCCTGAAAACCTGAGTTTTACACAGAGCTTTTTCCGGGTGTGTCAAAAACAAAAGAACTTTTAAAGGTTAAAGTCATCAAACACCCTAATAAATTTTGCGGGAAGGGCCAAAAAAAGTTTTAAATTAAAGAAACAAAAAAAAAGGCCTAACTTTGGGAAGATAAAATTAAGAGAAAATTTAAAGCCCAAAAGACAACTCCTTTAACTTCTGCTAGAAAGTGTGTATTTTCCCAGAAAAAATTTTGCATGTTTTCCCACAATCACAGGGGAAAAAAAAATTTTTTTAAAAACAAACTTTAAAAAAATTCACTTAAAAACCCATGTTTTTTCCCAAAAATTTTACCTTTATAAAAAAAACCCTATTTTAAACAAAAAACCCCAACGATTGTGTATAGTCAAATTTTGTTTTAAAGGGTTTATATTTTAGTGTTGCCCCGGGGTTTTGGTGCGGGGCCCGATGCCCTTATTTGTGGCCGTTTCCCTTGCTTTACAAAGGGGTTGTCTCGCTACAAAGAATAGCATTCAAATTTAGGGAACACAAAATAAAGACATTTTCCAAATATATTGCATTTGTTTCCATCTGTTTTCCCTAAAGAGCTACAAGTGAATTTATACCTCAGTGCTATTTCAGTTCCCTCAGTAAACCGACCTGTAAACAAATCCCACCGCGCCCCCCCCCCCCTGCCCCGCCCCCCCCCCCCCCCCCCCCCCCCACTACCCTGGGGCTGTTTGTTCAAATGAGATAACAGAGAAGTGAGTCATCACACTCGAAGCCCTCCGCCACACAGTTCAGCAGTGACAGTCATGGTCCGTGCTGCCAATACCAGTAAAAAGCTTGATTTAATCTCAAGTAGAACAGCTCTGTAATTAGGGCTTGGCTTATGTTTTTGGATCAGATAATAAGTCCTTCTAGTATTTGATAAGCTAATCTAATCTAGATTTCGCATCAGAAAGCACAACATATCGTAACAAGCATGGATTTTAAGTGCAAATTGATATGAATCAGGAAGTGACAGAGGAATTTCTTTCATGGCATTCTTTGAAACCCTGTGGGGAGACAACTCCTTTAAGTATAAGTATATATAATGGCGCCAGAAAGTAATGAACCGGCGATTAAAAAACTGGGCATGTAAGTATACCTTAGCATAGCATAATTGATTGCGCCAAACGTAGGCGCATAGTCTTTTATAATTGCTTACGCAAAATTGATGTGCCTACTTGTAGGCTCATTCCAAAAATTGTAATGTCTGGGCATATAATTAGAGTAGTGGGCGACATCGATTCTAACTAAGTTTGAATTCCGTTTTAAGAATTTTTTTCTTTTTTCTACAGGAAAACTTCGGTTCTGAACGAGTCGAAGTTTGGGGTCCTTCGGTGAACGAAGTGTGCTATTTGATTGAATAAAATGGCTAGCGATCACATGGCTCTACATGGGGCAAAGCACTCTGGGAGGAAGAGTGCATAGCCTGCATGACAAAGCAGAGATGAAGCCAATCAGAAACCGACTTTGGGATTCTGTACGTCACCCGTGCACCTATAAAAGGTCCGGGCGCGACGTTTGGGAGCTTACATACCACTCCTCACAGTACTGATCAGTGGAAGGTTCTGCCTCGCAGGCCTGATGTGTTTACTGAAGAACTGATTTTTATACAGCGATTTTTGGGATGTCACAGCTTGGTCTCAGAACAGCTTCTCTTAATGAGTTCTATTTCTGATTTTTGGTGTATTGGATCCTGAATTCCAGTGTGCGATCCTCTGCAGACTGCAATGACAGTTTTAACTGTCTGCTCACAGCACATTGAATAGTCCAAGGGGCATCTAAGCCATATCCTGTTGTAAATCAATTTAAACAAACATCGATTTAGAATACAAATACCACTTCATTTTCGGCTTCTCAATTCTTTAGCCAATTTAACATCCAGGGAGTTAAGTAAGCGTTGTTTTTGGTGCAGTGGTGACAAAAATAGACCGCGTTTTCACCGCCACAAAAATACAATTTTCCTTGTAAGCCAAATCACAAGCAAATGGTTAAAATTACAATTATATTCATCTTATTGTAAAGCGTAGAAAACACCGCAATTGAAACACGCTACAAAGCATTAGTTTCCGGCTTGCACAATTCTTTTCTCGCAATTTACATCCAGGGGTTAATTAAGCGATGTTCTGCTGCTGTTGTGACTCCAAGAACACCGGCTTTTTTTCACCACATCACCGAAAAATACAATATTCTGTAGCAAATTCACAGCTAAGGTTAATTGACAATTTTTTTTCTCTTGTTGTGTAGCATAGAAAACGCGCAATTGAAACACGCTACAGAGCTAGTAGTTTTCCGGACTGCTCAATTCTTGTTGCGCAATTTACATCCAGGGGTTAATTAAGCGTTGTTTTTGTGCTTTAGGGTGACAAAAATAGACCGACCTTTAAGTCACCGATGCCAAAAAATAAAATTTTCCCTGTAGCATAAATCACAAGCGAAGGTTAAGTAAAATTTTTTCATCTTGTTGGTGTAGCGTAGAAAACTACGCAATTGTAACACCTACAAAGCTAGTAGATTTCCTACTGCTCAATTTATTTTGCACAATTTTACAACTCAGGGGTTAATTAAGAGTTTTTTTTTGTGCTGGTGGTGACAAAAATAGACCGTCTTTTTTCAAACCGCCAAAAAAATACCATATTCCCTGTAGCATAATTCCACAAATGTCGAAGGTTTAATTACTAATATTTTCTCCGTTGTTGCTGTAGCGTAGAAAACAAACGCAATTGTTAACACGCACCAAAGCTAGTAGTTTCTCGGCTGCTCAATTATTTTTTGCGCAATTTTACACCCAGGGGTTAATTAAGCGTTGTTTTATTGGCTTGATGGTTACAAAAATGTACCGTCTTTTTTCAACCGCCAAAAAATAACAATTTTTCCTATAGCATAATATCACAAGCGGAAAGGTTATAATTACAATTTTTTCTCTTGTTTTGTAGCGTAGAAACACGCAATTCGAAACAACGCTACAAAGCTAGTAGTTACTTCAAGCTGCTCAATTTCTTTTGCGCATTTACATCCAGGTGTTAATTAAGCGTTGTTTTTGTGCTGTATGTGACAAAAATAGTTCCGGTCATTTTCACCGCCAAAAAATACAATATTTCCTGTAGCATAATTCACGAATCCGAAGGTTAATTACAATAATTTCTCTTGTGTGTAGCGTATAAAACACGCAATTGTAACACCTACAAGACGCTAAGTATTTGACCGGCTGCTCAAGTTCCAGTTTGTCACAATTTAACACCCAGGGGTTACATTAATGCGTTGTTCTGCAGTTGTACCAGCAGAAACAGAAGACTATGTTTTTCAAAAAAAAAAACCCCACCTGCCAACAAAAGAAATTCTGTAGCACTTAATCATATCCAGAAGGTTAATGTAACCTTTTGTGCATTTTATATTCATATAATAACACAGAGTTTTTAAACGGCACATAGAGGTCAATTTTTCCTGTCTCCATCGATGTTGGAGCACAATTTTATATCCAAGGATCCCGCAAGCTTTTAGTGGTTATCATCTTTGGCGTCACATACAGGGTGGTATTATATCATATAACAGAATTTCTCATCAAACAGTGTCTTACAATATTGAAACAAACAGTAAGTCAGACAGAGAGGTGGAGCAGGCTCTTCAACCTGTGAGTGGCAGAGAGCACAGACATTCCAGGCCCATTCGCAGGCACAGCAAGGGGAACTCGCACGCAGTGGCACTTCAGTGAGACCCACAACTGCCGCTGTCCTGCCTAGCGGCCGTAGTTGTTCAGCCAATCCCATGGGTCTTGATTGGTTGACTAGTTCATCCACTTCCTCCCAGTTGACATCTGACAACCCCAGTCCAAGAGTCGGTGGGAAACGTCAGACACAACCCTTAGTTTGCATGGCACGGGAGCATGGTTAGCGGCTCTCACATGTCCACGAAAAAACCCGCCTCTGTCCCATCCCTGTTTATCGCCTCGAGCGCAGAATATCTACTAATGTGGTCCTGGCTCAGCGCCACTATATAGCGAGGAAGAACAATTTGAAGGGGGCAGTCCAGCAGCTACTTGGCAGCGCGAGAAGAAATTGGGCCAATAACCCCTGCTTCTTGCAGTAGGTCGGCAAAAGAATAGAAGTGTGAAAGTGCATGTGGAGGTCATGTTTGTGAGGTGGGTTCAGCCTCTGCAAACCAAGACCGGAGATGAGACAGCAGTGACGAAGTGAAACACAAATAGATGACGAGTAGCCGACCGGCTACTTTGGTAGCCGGGTTGTAGGCAAGGGCCATCAATCGAGACAGGGAGAAAGGTGGCGTCAGCTTGCGGTGTCAGGCAGCAGCGCAGCCAGCAAGTGGGGGTCCGAGTGGCCGAGTGAGTAAGCAGAAAGCATCAATTGTGAGGTCGTATCCAGCGCCTACGGGGTAAAAAACCCTCTCGCAAGTTTCGCAACAAAGTAAAGCGGCACAGGGCTCAGCGTGAGGCAGCGGCGGCAGTAGTCACTCAGTTGCGGAGCGTTGAGGTAAAATCGTATACTCGTCGGAGAGGCAGTTCATTGCTAATACACCGAGGAGACGGAAGATGGGTATATGTAAATACTGTAAGCAGAAGTGAAGCGTGGCCAGGAGCTAACGTTGGCACCTACGGCCCTGCTTCCAACACAATGCAGCGTACACCATCCGTGGGCCTGGGAGAAACGTGGCTCAGAAAATTTGTTGGGGGATTTGGGGGTTTCCATCCTGGCCGCCGTGCAGAGCAACACAGTGCAGCAGCGCCCATTGGTGAACCATGCCGCTTGCATGCCAGTCAAGCTCCAGCCACCTCTCAGAGAGGGAGCTGTGTTCTCTCTGTGACATCATCACCCCCCGCGTCCAAATAGCTCCTGCTCCTCGCTAACACTATTCGCCAGAAGTCGTTCAGCGAAGGCGATTTGGCAAAAGAGCCAACAGTAAATGAGCGTCCAACCACCTAAGGTGCAGCAGCTGACCGTTCTCCTGTCCACTTTTTGGTAACTAGGCTTCCCGTCCCTTACTCCAAAATGTTGGACTCTGCACCATTCATGAGAACCTGAATGGCTTGTGCCGAGCCGAGATGGAGAGTTCCAAGCCGTAATTTATTTTTCCAAAAAGAAAAGTGCAGTACCTTAGCACTGTCATAAATAATAGAACAGAAGGTGGGCCAGTCCCCTTATGAAACTTAATCGGTTTGTTCCAAGGTGCACGGCATCTGTGGACCGTCTGAGCTGTAACTACGGTCCATGGCCATACATGTCCTTTACGGCCCACTGGGTGAAATGTGCTTCTGCCCAGGCACACCAACAACTTGGGACAGGAACGCCGCTTTACTCCTCCACTTGTACAAACTTCTTGCTCCTTGCCCAATTTCCCCCTCCTCCACCGTCCACCACCACCACCATCTCAGCCTCCACCAAGTACTCGCACCATCATACCACATGTGAGGCAAAGCGGTGTCACGCTTTCCTACACCTGGCATGCCTCGGCAACGAAGTCACACAGTTGAGGAACTGCTCCGCGTCACTGCAGCAAGAAATCGATGTGTGGCTTTCTCCGCGCCAACTGCAAATCGGGGACCATGGTGTACTGGTACAATGGTGAGTAAACATGGTGGATCCGCGCTGGCACCGAGGTAGTGATTGTACATGCGCCCAGCATGCCAGCACCGTGTTCAATCTGGTTGTGAAAAGGTTCCCTGAAGTCATTTCCACCGATCTTCAGAACATTCTGAAATGGCCAGGAAACTGTCATGCACTTACCATAGTCGTGACAAGACAGAACACCCCTCCCTCGAGTTGCAGCGGCAAGTAAACGCCTCCACCCCAAACACACTTTTTGATATGTGATGTTTTCCACCCATTGGATTTCCAGCCTGCACATGTTGACCACTGTAAGAACAGTAGAAAGGCCATTATTGTTTTTTTGATGATCCAGCAGACAGCGAAAGTTAGCTCCCCTTGGTGGTAACTTTGAGACACCATGTATGGCAGCTCATCCTGACACCTGCCGTTTGTTAGAGTCATCTCGAGGAGGCGACGTTTATTTGTCATCACCAGGACTAACGGGATGATAAGTCATTCCACATGCTTCATGTCCTGGAACATGATGCTGGAAAAATCTGGTCTGGGCAGTGGGACTGAGGGACGTGGCGACTACAACTCGTGGACCACATGAGTCTGGATGGAGGGACTGAAAATGAGGAGGGATGAGGAGGAGGAATGAGTACATTGGAGCAGAACATTGCCTTGTGAAATGATTTGATTTATCTACCCAGTATGACAAGAGAGGAGGAGTCAGGATGCAGCTGAGGATGTTGATGGAGATGAGGAAGACGAGCAGATTACCCCAATGCAGCCGTGGCAGTAGTAGCAGTGGAATGGAGGCATGTGATAGCCCCATCCTCGGAGATCACTTGTCAGGCATGGCCCGCAGGCATGCTTATTTGCCTGGCTAGACAGGCCGAATAGTCAGCATCTCGGCATCGAGGAATGGACATCTGGCTCCCACCCTATTGTGACCCTCACTACCGGTCCAAAATGGGAGCCTTATTCCGCCTTAGCTTTGATAGGGAGGACAAACTCAAATACATATAGGAAATCCTCCGTAATCAGTTAATGGGCCGCATGCCTATGTGCGGCATCGTCCCACCTTTCGACAGGGACCTGACCGGGGGTTTCCTCCCGCGTCAGCGAACTACTCACAGCCCGGCTTGCTGGGGGAAGGTGGGGGGGAGGGGGGGTAGAGCAAACCATCTCCATCAGCAGAAACGCTAAATCTGAGTCACTGAAAAGCAGCCACCCGTCACCCGCCTAGTGATGATGGAAGTCGTGCCAGCCAGCATCAGCAGCAGGACCGGAGCATTACCCAGGAAAGCCAACAAGTGGTGGGCCTACATAGGACAGACACATCTTGCCACCCCAAAAGACGATCCAGCAGAGGACTACTGGGCATCCAAACTGGATGTGTGGCCGCAACATGCCGAGTTTGCAGTGGGAAAGGCTGGCCAGCCCGTCCAGTAGGAGGCATCAGAGCGGGTGTTTCAGCACAGTGCGGCGGGTGCCAACATTATGCAAGGAGAACCCCTTTGGTCCACCGGGAAAGTGTGAGATACTGACCTTTGTCAAGATGTAATCATCCGTGATCAGCCCGATTTTCCCCACACTCCAATGCCCTAAGTCGTCAACTGACATCAGCGCATCGACGCCGCGTCACCCAAAGTGTGAGAAATGAAGTCAGAGGGTTCAAACTACCTGCCTCAGCCACTACTTCTGATGGCCGCCCCCCCCGCAGCTAGATTGTCCACAAGCCACACATCTGCTGACATGTTTTTCTACGTCCACCATCTGCCAACAACCATCTTTACAACAGTGACTTGGTATTGCCACCCACCTCCCCAACTGTGTCAATGTGCCAACTGTGTCCTGACCTCCATGCTGCAGCTGTGGCTGCTGCTGTTGACCTACACTCCGTGTCCTTGTCCACTCTGTGGCCTACTCCTGTTTTTGTTTGGCCACCACAGAAATGTCATTTTGTGCCACTGCCTGACCTCATGCTGCCTGCTGCCGGACCTAGACACAGTGTCATGTGTGTGCCACTGTCTGACCTCATGCTGCTGCTGTGGTCTGGCTAAGCCGTGACTCCACAGCGACTGGGTCAATGAGACCACTGATCTGACCTCATTCTGCTGAGCTGTTGCATGCAGCTGTGACCTATCACGACAGTGTCTAGTCCCACTCTTGTGGCCCTACTCCTGTTTTTGTCCACCTCCAGGAATGTCACTTTGGCACTGCCTGACCTCAAGCTGGGCTGCTGCCATGTGGAACCTAACAACGAGTGTCATTGTGCCACTGTCTGACCGCATTCCATCTGCTTTGGCTGCATGTGCTTTTACTACACAACAGTGTCATTGTCCACTCTGTGGCCATACCTCCATTTTTTGCACCTTCCATAATGTCAATGATTAGCCACTGCCTTGACTCTCATGCAGAGCTGCTTCCGTGGACCTACACCCTGTTCATATGATGAGCCACAGTCTGACCTATGCAGCAGCTGTGGCTGGCTGCCGTTACCTCCACACAGATGTCATTGAGCCACTTGTTCTTACCTCATGGCTGCAGCTGAGTCTGTCTCTGTGACCTACACACTGTGTCAATATTTTAGCCCCACTCTGAAATGGCCTACTCCTGATTTTCGACCACTTCCAGAATGTCATTGTGCCACTGCCTGACTTCATGCTTCTGCTACCGGCACGTGACCTACACAACTGAGTCATTGTGCCACTGTCGACATCAATGCTGCCTGCATGTGTCTGCTTGCTAGAGACCTACACACGTGTCATTGACCCACTCCTTGTGGCCTACTCCAGTTTTTGCCACCTCCATAAATTCCATGATGCCACTGTCTGACCCTGATGCTGCCCTGTGGCTGCTGCCGTGACCTACACACTGTGGTCATTGGTCCCTCTCCTGTGGCCTATTCCTGTTTTTGTTTGCCACCTCCCAGAATGGCATTTGTGCCACTGCTCATGAGCCTCATTCAGCTTCCTTGCCGGTGACCTAACACACTGTGTCATTGTGTGCCACTGTCTGACCTCATGCTGCTGCTGTGGCTGCTGCCATGACCTACACAAACTGTGTCATTAGTGCCACTGTCTGACTTCATGCTGCTCCTGTGGCTGTGCTGCAATGGATAGACCAACACACTGAGTGTCATTGTCCCACTCTGTGGCCTACTCACCTTGTATTTTGCCACCTTCAGAATTGTTGATTGTGGCCACAGTCTGAGCCTCATGCTGCTAACTGTGGCTGCTGCCGTGACCTCCACACTGTGTCATGTGCCACTGAGTCTGACCTCATGCTGCTGCTGTGGCTGCTGCTGTGACCTAACACACTGTGTGTCATTGTCCCACTCTGTGGCCTACTTCCTGTATTTGGCCACCCGTCCAGAATGTCAATGTGCAACTGCCATACTCTCATGCTGCTGCGCCGTGACCTACAGCAACAGTGTCCTTGTGGCCACTGTTCTGACCTCTGCTGCTGCTGTCCTGCTGCCGTGACCTACACACTGTGTCATTGTTCCACTGTCCTGACCACAGCTCTGCTGTGTCTGCTGCCCGTGACCTACACACGTGTGTACATGTGGGTCCCCTGTCTGACCTCATGCAGCTGCTGTCTGCTGGCTGTGTGACCTACACACTGTGTCATTGTATGCCACTGGCTTACCTCATGCTGCACCGTGGCTGATGCCGTGTCCTACACACTGTGGTCATTGTGCACTGTCCTGACCTCATGCTCGCTGCTGTGGCTGCTGTCCATTACCTACACACTGTAGGGTCATTGTGCCACTGTCTGACCTCATGCATGCTGTCTGAGGCTGCTGTTGTACCTACACACTGTGTCATTGATAGTCCCACTCTGTGGCCTACTCCTTTTTTGCCACCTCCAGAATGTCATGTGCCACTCTGCCTACCTCATGCTGCTGATGCTTGCAGCCGAGGAACCTACACACTTGTCGATTGTGCCACTGTCTTGACCTCATGAGCCTGCTGCTGTGGCTGCAGCCTGGTGACCTACACACAGTGTCATTGTGCCACTGTCTGACCTCAGTCTGCTGCTGTTGTTCTGCTGCTGTGATCCTAACACACTGAGTCAAAGTGCCCTGCCTGACCTCATAGCTGCACTGTGGCGTATGCCGAGACCACACACTCTGTCATTGTGCCACTGTCAGACACTGCATGCAGCTGCTGTGGCTGCGCCATGCCCTGACTACACACCTGAGTCATTGTGCCACTCAGTACCTAATTCATGTTTTTGCCACCCACCAGGAATGTCATTGTGCCACTGTCTGACCTCATGCTGCTGTGGCTAAGCGCCGCCAACTTCCCACACTCTGTCACTAATGTGCCACCTTAGCTCTCAGCTTAGTTTTTTTTTCCAGCTGTCGCTGCCATGACTTTATCCGCAGGCTACATTCCCCCTTCCAATTTTTTTGGTCAGTTTTGCCCTCTTAATTGCCAGGGAATTTTTTATAGTGAAGCGATTCTAAGAGCGGCGGCAGTCATGTAGCGGACCATACTAAAACACAGCATGTATGAATGAACCAAACTATGCTCCCCTGCATATTTAAGCATGGCATCCACCGAACGTTCTACAGCACGCCTGCATGCCACTGTGCAAGCCTGGAAATATCTGTTTTTTTAACGTGATTCGTGCCTGAAGTAATTCGAACGCAAGTTATTTTTTGCTGAGAAATTCGGCGAAGTGAACGAAACGAATTTCGGGAAATTCGCTCATCTCTACATATAATATACCTAGTTTTTGGTGTACTGCCATTCATTTATATAGAAAATAGGGCGTCATCAGTTTTTTTGTGCAAAATACACCCAAAAAAATGGTACAGCACTAATCGGACACGTCGCCCACAATCTCACATTTCAGAAACCTTTATTAACAAAATGCAAGGCAAACAGACAGACATTATTTGAAACAACTCTGGGAGATATGCTATGGATCCTTGGCACTATGACTGGCAGTTGCCTGATATGCTAAGGGTAAATACACCCAGACATCAAATGGGGACATCAGTGGCTCAGGAGTGGCATGCTAAGACACGGAGATCCCAGAAGCTCAGGGACAGCAGTATAGGATACCAGAAGACCAGGAGTGCAGACAGGATACCAGATTAGTAGTAGGTAATATGGACTTTGCACAATAGTAGACTTGGAACAGGATACTGGATTAGCAGAAGTTACCAGACATTAACAGACTTGAAACAGGATACCAGATTAGCAGAAGGTACCAGACCCCAGTGAATTTGGAACTAGATACTGGATTAACAGAAGGCACCAGAAACCAACAGACTTTGAACAGGATGTCGGCACAGTGACTGCGAAAAACATAGATGGAACCCCAAAGATAGGCGCTAGAGGAAAACTGCGGTGAGAATTCTGCCTCACAGGAACAGACTCTTGAGAACATACATATTTTGGGCAAGAGGTTTGAGATCTCCAATACACGATAGCAAAGCAGGAAGACAGGAAGTCAATCCAGTTATTTGCCTTAATGGTTAAGCTGTAGAAGGAACTGGTACTTGAGCAGACAGAACACACAAATCAGGAGCTGGTGCAGAGACAGGACTAAATGGGTGAGGCAAAATTAAGACTGGGGCAGTGACTACATAGTACTTAGAATCAATGTAGAGAGGAGGCGCAGATGGAATCGTCTGCGGCAGACTCAGGAATTTAATTTACTAGATCAGGAGCAGAAACCAAACCTGACCGTTCAGATACAGAAACTGCACAAAATGGAACAGATGTGATAGATGCGATATAGGTGTTACAGTGTAGAATCAGTAATAATCAGAAAGATATCCAAGACAGGAATACCTTTTTGAAGGAGTTGAAGTAGCTAGAGACAATCCTTCACCTCCAGATCATAATACTCATACCTGAAGTGTAAATCTGCTGACTGTAGCTCAAACGGGATAATGTTTCTTGAATCCATTGCCTGAGTATACTGTCACATTTCAGAAGACTGCATTAACAAGATCGAAGGCAAACAGATAGACAGTATCCGAAACGACTCTAAGAGATATGATATGGATTCTTAGGACTTCAACTGGTGGTTGCATGATAGAGTTAGGGATGCTATGGGCAAGGAGAGCAGTTGGGGATACAAGTAACTCAGGAATGGCAGGCTAGGACATGGGAACACCAGTCACTCAGGGTCAGCAGGCTAGGACACTGGAACATCAGTAGCTCAGGGATGGCAGGCTAGGACACTGGAACATCAGTAGCTCAGGGATGGCAGGCTAGGACTCTGGAACATCAGTAGCTCAAGGACGGAAGGCTAGGACACTGGAACACCAGGAGTGCAGGTTTGGAACAGAATACCGAAGTAACAGTCCACCAGCAGACTTGGAAAGGGATACTGAATGGACAGAAGATAATGTGGATACTCGCAGACTTGAAGGAGGATATTGAATCAGCAGAAGAGGCATGGAGACCAGTTGACTGGGAACAGGGTACTGTAATAGCAGAAGGTACCAGACATCAGCAGACTTGGAACAGGATTTCAGATTATCAGAAGGTACCAGGTACCTGCAGTCTTGGAACAGGATACTTGAACACTAGATGGTGCATGTATATCAGTGGACTTGGAAAACGATACAAAATAAGCAAAAGGTACCAAACAACAGAGGACTTGGAACAGGACACAGGAAGACATAGAACAAGGCATATTATACAAAGGGCAGAAGCAGGGAGTGAAACCAGGAAAAAGGCCAAGGTTAGAAGACAGTAGGTGATAATACAGGGCTTGGTCATAGGCACAGGAACTAGAAACACAGGAACTTGGAAGATTCGAGGAAACCAACAGAGAACCCTGCACAGATACTAAGGCCTAGACTGAAGGTATGGGCTGAGCTTTAAAGCTCCTCTATAGGGATCATGAGCCAAATCTGGAAGTTGTGTAATAAACCATCGCCTTGCTGGAAGATTAAGAAGGCACTGAGTAGCAGTAACATAGCAATCACCAGATTCAAATGGCATGTTGTAGACAAGAGGAGAGGCAAGAGACCTTACAGGTTGCTACAATGGGCTTCAGCAAACTAAAATACAGCCACTACTTGTGGCCAGACAGAAGAGTTGTGTGTATAAAACTCTTCCACAGACTATGAGATCAACATGTCTGAATGATGTGCTCCAAACCAAAGTCTTCCACCATTTTAATGGAAAATTTAGGCAAGATAATAAAACACTTCAAGGAAAACATATTCACTACCCTTTGCCTAGTAAAACCCTTAAAGGAATGGTGCATGACATGCTTCTGTCTTAGGTAGACTTTGACTCTCTATAGATCACCTTTTGCTGTTGCTTGAATGAATAAACAGAAGCAGACAGGCTCAAATGGAAATACAGAACTTAACCTATACTTAATGCGTATGTTCTTGGCCTCATTTCAAATGATTGCAGTTGCTGAGCCCTGTGATGAGGCAGTAATGCAATTCCCATAGCTTTGTTTTTACCTTTTAAAGACATACTATGTGCATAAACAGATGTTTCATGGGCTACAACAGTTTTCACAATAATAAAAAGCACCAGGGTTTGCAGTTTCTGCATTTGTGCTAATGACTAGCACAATGTTACCTTTTCGATAATTTCATGATGATTCGACATGCTGATCTGCTTCAGATATTTTATTTTAGATAATTTGAAAGAATAATAAGAAACCACATGAAGCACATAATAGGAAACCTGACCATGCTAGCATTATAGCTAGGGTTACCTCGATGTAAGCAGGGTGCCAAAATTCCTTGTTATCTGAATCAAGGCTAAAGCCTAGATTTCTCATGTGGTTAGTGATCACTCCTAGCAGATAAAATTCCCTAGCAGTTTCTGGGTATTAATTCAGGGAGCTTGTATTCCACCATCTGAGAAAGCTTGAAAGGATAAACAGGATTGTGGAGCTGTTTCTATCAATTTGTCAGCATTTCATATAATGTGAATGTGTTACATGTTTTTTAGGGGAACTTTTTACAGACACAGTGCCATATCTAATAGTACTAAACTAATGGACACAATTGTACTCGCTAAGCGGCCATCAAACTGTCAGAGATCAGGAAAAAATATCCTGCCATTTATACTACTTCTATGTGTGATCTATATAGTGGAAACAAAAAGGGTCACATGAGATGCTTGCAATCAGTCTTGATTCCTCTACTGCTAGCCTCAGACTCTGCTTAATTAGGCTTACAGGAAAATTAATGAATGTCAATGACTTTATGTATTGTATATTATACTTGCACTGTATATTATTTTGCTTGCTTCTATAAAAGAAAATGACTTGCTTACAAAGGTGTCAGGGTCAGGGTGAAGGTTGCCTTGTGGCCCTTTCAGCAGATAAAGTTTTGTCTATCTGAGAAATTTAGAATAAAGCCCTAAGAGAGCTGGCTGTGATTCCCATTTAAGCTAATGTCCAATGAAAAATAAAGATATGTCACAATCATATTAGATCCTTGTGGGTTTCACACAAACTTTTTTTATTTTTTTGGAGAATTGCCATTGCAGTTTTTCAAGCCAAAGCCAGAAGTGAATCCTCCTGGAGGAAGTATGTCCTTCCTTTATTCTCACATTCCCTTTGAGTCCACTCTTACAAAAAAAGCCATGTGTAAAAAAATCCCCAAGCCCATTGTGATGTTTTTCTCCCACTAGAAGATGCTTTCAGGCAGTAAAAAGCATTAATTTTTAATACTAGACTAGCAACTTGAAGATATACTGAACTATGGATGTACATACCAAAGAGAAAGACCATGAAACTGTTAAAAGATCCTTGAAGAGAAGGGGCCCTGTTGGATGGGCTCAGTCTTTTTGGGTGGGTAGAATCCATGCAGGATTTCCTCTGCAGAATGACTGAATTGTTAAAAAGTGAGCGTGAACTGCATTGGCCCAAGAAACATGGAAAGGTACTTGGAATGGACATACAGGTGGGAACAAGCACTATTTCCTCTTGTGTTTCATAGTTGGGGCTATAGGACCTTGCTCTGTTTGGGCTCATCCCCTTTACTACTGAGTGATAATAATGCATACACGATTCTCTACTCCAGAATAACTGCATTGTTAACAAACAAGAGTGGGATGAATTGCTCAAAGCACATGGGAAGGATATTGAGGTCGAAACAAACACTAGTCCTTCTTGAGTGTTATAATTAGATGTCATAATTGGGGGGCAATGGTGCTCCTTTCTCCTATGTATGCCACTGTCTTTAACTACATTCATTTGATTTAGAAAAATACTTATGTTCCTACACTGTGCTTGAAAACATTTTTGGAATACTTAGTAGTCTCCTGACTCCCTACTTATCTCTTTAGAGTCCACTTATCCAAGATAGTCAGTGTAAGACCACTTATACTGGACTAACCCTTTTCCCATTCTTTACCTGCATATATTGTATGTTTTATATATGGCAGCAGCAAAGGGATGAATTAGGAAATCTGTTTTTTGTCTTTAAACATTAGGCACCATGACTTTTACTGCTATGGGACTTTATGGGAAAATGTAGTTGTTATACAGGATTTTTTGTCATGTTTGGGACCAGGCTCGGCCTGGCCCGCAGGGGAATAGGGGAAACCCCCAGTGGGCCCCTGAGTTTTCTAGACCTGGTGTTGTATATTGACTGCATATACATCTTTGGAAGAGGAAGAAAAGCAGAGAAAGAGAATAAAAATATAAGAGGCATAGTATTGGAGGCCTGTACAGTCATTTACAGTAACTATAGGATGAGCCGCTAAAATAAACTCCGCCAGTGGGCCCAGAAACACCTCAAATGGTGCACCCCTTGAATCAACTCCACCTGTGGGCCCTAAGTAACTCAGTCCAACACTGTTTGGGACTCTGGTCTCCTCTTTTATTTGGTTCAGTTGATGTAGTTATAGTTAAACTACAGATGCTTTACTACAGGGGCAATGTGGTTGGCTATTTATTGGCCACTAGATGTCTTAATGGACACCCTTTAGTTATTGTTTAATCCACTGTGGGAACACTGTACAACAAATATGTAAGTGTGAGGAAGGTGTTAGAAAGGTGTTAGAAATGTTTTTTTCATTTTGTAAAGTAAGCAACAATTTTACAGATAATAAATTACGGGAAACATATCTTTATTTTTTAATACCATGTTCATGACATGGCTACTAAAATTGGAATTTATGTAATACAAATTTAAGAAATCATATATTTGATAATATTCAAGTATCACAATTCTTGAAAGCATTAATGTTCCAATTCAATGATGGATTGAGACATGAGAGAATAAAGAGTAGGTGTGATTCAAATTGTGACGTTTCGGTTTAGTAAACAAACCTTAATCATACGGGTCACACAAAATGGGTAAGCAGTTAGACAAATGGAGGAAGGAAATGGAAATAGAAACATGCATTGAAAAGAAGCAGAAGTGCAATCACATGATGATGAAGAGGCATGGAAGCACGGGCGGCAACAAAATGCGTGTTGAGATTTAGTAGGAGTGAGAGTGCTCCATGGAAAGCGGGTGTAGCTGGTGGTTCGTGATGCTCTAATTCCTACTGAATCAGTATGAATCAGTAGTGCCCTCATTTTGCAGCCATGGACTTCTTTGTATATACGATTATAATTGATATATACTTTTGTGTGGTACCAACATATCCATCTGAGTGCTGGACATCTTCTAATCATTAAAATTGGAATTAAGACATTGACCATGTTATAAAGATACATGAAAAAAAATTGCACAAATCATTTATAATTTAATTTAAACTTTTACAAAACTTTCCTTTTTTGTACCTTCTTCCATGGTTTTATCAATAAGTACTTTAGTTTGAAGTCATAAGTATTACTCACTAGCTCTTCTTATTGGAACTAATATTTAAAGGCCAGTTCTTAAGATGATTATACACATCATGATATTGTGCAACATATATAGATTTAGTCACCTAATAGTGATCAATTCAATTTTCAGAGGTTAATCACCAGCAAATGTGAATTAAAACAGTTCCTCTATCATCTAATGCACAGATATGACAGATATCATACAATACCAATAATATGCCCTCAGCATGGTCTAGTTTCTGCATTTTTATACAAAAGGAAAAAATAGTAAAAATAACATCTAGTATAAAAGGAAGCCTCTACTTGAATAGGTTTACTAGCTAATAAATGAATGTAACGGACTTGGTGCGCAGTGGGAATAGTAATCTCTTTTTTGATTATTACACTGTATTATTTCGCTCGCTGTTTTCTACCTCCAAAAGTATTATGTGTTAATCAAGTAATTTGTTCTTGATTTGTTCACAAACTGTTTCACCCACATCTGACATTTTAGTCTAATAAAGAAAAAATCATTAAAAAAAACCCCTAAGAACACAAATAAATACTTATAAATGTTCCTGCAACGAATAAAACTGATATCAATACAAATTTATATACATGGAATGTATAAAAGCTTCATAGGAAGCCTTCCACTACTAAAACTTAAGTAAGATGAGGCTGACTTTTTAACTCCTTACTGCATTGTCCGTCATTCCTTTTCCACCATCCTGGTGTACAGATACAGAATGATGATGCAGAAGCTGTGCCTACTTGCTGGAGGATGGCTGTGACTAACCACTAATGGCTGAGATTAGAGAAAAGCCTGATTCCGTCTGTTTGAACAGGATAATGTGTGCACATTTTGCACACATAGACAAACACATATACTTGTACACTATAACAACAATCATGGTTAAAGAAGGCCTGTTTCATTCCGGATGTCTTTTTAGTAAATCCTCGTGTTCCTTGTGAAATAACAATTCTGGAGCAACTTCTCTTATAACTCTGTGTTGTGCTGTTCCTCTGTGTTAGAATATGTATTACTGAATCTGTCAGGAGGGTGTTAGGGTATGTTCACACGGCATACTTTCTGCGCTCATTTCGCCGCGTATATGCGCTCTAATACTGGTGAGATGCGCGCTGAAATTACGGTAATCCATAGTTCTCATGAAGAACTATGGATTACCCCTCCTCTCCCTGCTCGTACAATACGACCGTAATGTACGTGCAGGGAGATAAGTGAGATAAGGGCTGCCGGTCCCCCTGCACCTCGGGGGTACGCACTGATCGGCACAAGCTCCCGAAGCACACGATGTATTGCGCTGCATTCTGTACGTGCAGCAATACATCGTGTGAACATAGCCTTACCATTCCAGTTTCTTAAAGGGTCCCTGTAGACACTGACTCGGTCAACACTGATTGGTCAGGAAATAATAGAGGAACAGTACAACACAGAGTTATAAGAGAAGGTGCTCTAGAATTGTTATTTCGTGAAGAACACAAGTATGTGCTAAAAAGACATATTAGCTATGTGCACAGGTCCTCTTTAAATATTGCAATGCATTGGCAGCTCATTTGTCAGGACTTCGCTACTGACCCCATAAGGATTTTGTTGTAGCCTCAGCCAGGTTGTAGCTTAGTGCTTAATGGGTAAGCACTTGAGCCAATCCTTGGCTGGGGCAGGGGTTTTAAACCACTTCCTGTCTGCCAGTCTCTGCTGGTGATTGCTTTCTGTGTCCTAGCTGTCTGTTTTGCTCTGCGGTGTTGTTTTGCTGGTTCTCAGATTTTGGCTTGTCTTTCTGGTTACTCTCCTGCTCTGTCCTTTGGTACTTCGCATACTCCTGGTTTGACATCAGCTCGTATGACTATTCTCTATTTGTTATCTGTAGCGTCTGTTCCTTGTTTGTCATACGTTTGTCTTCTGTCTGTTTGGCGCACGTCTTACTAGGTACAGCTCAGGAAGAGATTTGAATGCGGGGTCGCCCTGCTTATAGAGGGTAAGCCAGGGCAAGACTAGGGTGTCCCTTAAATCATTTCTATTTAAATATATAACTATCTTTCAAGTTCTGGTTAAAGTGATTCCATCAGGTCTTCAATGCCACATTGTCTAAACAGACTATAGGAAAGAGGGGGAGACACTGATATAATTCACTAATTTGTGTAATATATAATTAGCTTTGATTGCATACAAACTCAAACTGGGAGAGCTGTCTTTCAATCTGCATGGAAGGTTTGTGCTGTTTTTGAATGTTCATATTGATATCATTGAGGTGAGAGAGTACTATAATGGTTTTGTTTGGAACTACCAAAGCAAATTATTCTAAAGGAATTACTGTGTGTCTATACATGCTTAAATGGATAAGTTAATGCAAAGAAACAATTACCTAGTATTTTCTGAGTGCATACATTTTCACTGGAATAGTAGCACTACAATGTCGGCAGTGGTTTAATAGGGCAATTATGCTTCAAATAAAAGTATACATTCATGCACAGTATATTTTGTGAATAGTATCTTTTAGTAACGGAATCTGACATTAATTTTTTTTTTCCATCGTTGAGGAAAATAGATTTCCATCCACTGAGGGTAATAGATTGAAAAAAAATGATGCAACCTGATGTCAGTTTTTCAATCAATTCAGAATAGGTTGCAAAATAAGGCACAGACTGATGCCAAGAGAGTTAAAGGGAATTTGCAAGCCCCCAACCCTCCCGATCGTTTTTTAAATTGTTTCCAATGTCTTTAATGGTCAGATTTATATGTGATGGTTTGAAGGTGAAAGGCAAATACTAAGCAGTTTTCTACTGAAATGTTATAGTAAATCAAGGGTTACACGTAACGGTGGTGGATTCATATCCTAAATGTTGAAGAGAATAGATATTTGAACATATTACTGTATTTAATATGTGTTAATGGGGAAATGAGCACCAAAAACATAGAGGACACAGGCATGGTTCTTGAAGAAGTCTCAAATTTATTTACTGCCGAGAAGTGATTTCATCAGACATTCAGATGCAGCAATCCCAGTAGTTTAAAGGTCAGGGTACAGAAACAGAATGGCTGATTAGAGATGTCAATACAAGGGGTGACGTGTTGGAAGATAAAAGCAGCTTGAGAAGCACACTAGCTTTACATTTGGGAGTTTACATATTCTTATTGATTGAAAAGGAAAAGAAAGACTAAAGAAAAGACATCTGGTGAAGAGGTGAAAAAAACACAGTTTTTTCCCATGTATATCTCTTTGCAGCTTTAGAAATATTAGCAATATTGATTCACTATCAGAGATAATAAGTGATTTTTCACGTTTCTTTCATAATTCTTATTCATCATGTGTATTGTTCATAATAAAAAATGATGTAAAATACACTGGAGTTGTGCAGTACTAACAGACATGCAGTACATGAGGGTGTAATATCCAGATCACTGTGAATAAAAGGGCAAAAACAGTAACCAGCACATATGAAGTTACGGGCCGTCCTCTCATGAATCTTATAACAATCAGATAATAATATTAATAATTGTAAGAATAATAATTCTTACAATCAAAATGCTCAGCACCATTAATACAGTAAAATAAGGCTATGTATACAGAGCACGGGTTTTTGATTGGATTTGCAGCGGATTCAGTGCTGTGTAAACCTCAATAAAAATCCGTGCTGTAATCTACTGAGCCTCCGGCCATCGGGCTTGATTCCCGTAAGATTCCCGTAGCCTCAATGTACAAGGCTGAGGAAATCCAACCACAGGTTTTTGCGTAAAAAAAAGCCGTGCCAAAAACCGTGTAGAGGCGAAGTTAATATACCGTCAGATTTCAGACGGTATTTTAACTTGGCAGTGTAGACATAGCCTAATGCCCTGTAAATTAAAGTAGTTTGAACTTTGCTTCATAGATGAAGTCAATATAACAAAATGTTATGTTTCAAAATATTAGATGTGTTTAAACTTGTAAGAATTTTTACAAATCAGCCTGTGCCCTTGTTTGTGTATACATTTTACTCACAAACCTGGTTATTATTTTTGTTATTTTTTTTAAGCACTATTAATCCCCGTACATTCGAGGGGGATTACATATATGACATAGATCCAAACAAGGTACAATGGTAAGACTAAGGGCCACATGTATGAAAACTGTCTTGGTCTAAAACTCTCTTTGTTGCCCATAGCAACAATCAGAGCGCCCCTCTCATTTTTCCAGAGCACTATATGAAATGAAAAGGGTGCTCTGATTGGTTGCTATGGACAAAGTGAGTTTTAGACCTAGATCAGGGGTTCCCAAACTCCAGTCCTCACACCCCACCAACAGGTCATGTTTTCAGGATATCCCACAGAATGCACTGACAATAGTTATGTCACCTGTGCAGCATAATTAAATCACTTGTGCACCGCTAAGGAAAGCCAGAAAACATGACTTGTTGGTGGGGCATGGGGACTGGAGTTTGGAAACCCCTGACTCAGACAGTTTTCATACATGTAGCCTTAAAAGACTAACAACTGGTACAGAGGTAGAGAGGACTCTGCCCATGAAGGCTTGCAATCTACAAGGGAGGAGAAAAGAGACAGAAGGTGAGAGACAGACATGTTGTGGGATGATGTAGTGGCAGCAGAGTTATTGTAGGTTGTATGCTATCCTAAACAGATGGTTGATTTTAAAACTAACGTGGATGGCAGAGAGTCTGATATGTTGGGGTAATGAGTTCCAGAGTATGGTGGAAGCATGAGAGAAGTATTGGAGATGGTTGTGTGAGGAGCTGACACGGGGAGAGCAGACAAGAAGGTCCTGTGAGGAGCAGAGATTGCATGAGGGAAGGTATTTGGAGATTAAGGCAGAAATGTATAGAGGGAAATGTTATGGACGGCCTTGTAGGTCATGGTAAGTAACTTGAATTGGGTAGCCAGTGAAGGGATTGGCAGATGGGAGAGGCAAAGAAATAGTGAGGAGAGAGGTGGATAAGAGAGGCAGCGGAGTTGAGGATGGTTTGAAGGGAAGTAAAAGTGCGAGATGGGAGGCCACATAGAAGGGTGCAGTAGTCAAGGAGGGTGATGTGTGGTAAAACCAGAGCGGCACGGAGGGAGGCAGAGGAGAGGGACGATGGGAGCAGCAGCCACAGGCCCGGTGACCCATTCCTTGTCATTGTGGCTACACACTTCGCTATCCACACCTCTCATGCTCCTTCAGCACCTGGCACCAGTGAAAAGTCTCCAGAATCCAAAGTCCTGGTTAGCCCAGTTGGGAACTTCTCTGTTGAATTTGGCTTTTCCTCTCTCCAAGTCCACTCATATGCAGCCAAGGAAATAAAAGGGTTAAAGCTGTGCCCTGATCCCAGAGGTAAAGGCTTGGATGTGTGTCTTTAAAGACAGAAAGGAGTCAAAGGTTATCCCAGGCAACGGACTTCTGGTGAAAGTGTAGAGCCATTGACTGTGATAGAGAGATCAGATGAGGGATAGAGTAGGATGGTGGAAACATGACAAATTCATTTTTCTCTGCAAATGTTTTTGGAGGTGCGAGGAGAAGAAGGAAGATATGGATGACAGACAAGAGCAAAGAGTCAATATCTGGGTTAAAAATTAAATTTGAGTGTCTCAGCAACAAATGGACTGAAACCCTTTGGATAAATGAGTTACCCAGGCCAAGATGTGTTGGGGGAAGTGTAGAGTACCCGGGACTTAACCCCTATGGGAAACCCCAAACACTTAGGGGTGAGGGGTGGAGTAAAATGAAGAGTGAGAGATGTAAATGTCGGGCAGTGGTATGTGGAGCCCCGGGAAGGGGCCAAATATGTGATACCAAGGAATGTAGGATTTGAAGCATGAGGGAATGGTCTGCAGTGTTGAAGGCAGAGGACAAGTTTAAGAGAAGCACAGAGTAGTGGCGTGAGGCTTTTGACGTTATTAGGTCATTAGTGAATTTGGTTAGGGTGGTTTTGGTAGAGTTGGGGGTCTATAAACCAATTGCGTGGGTCGAAACCCAGTTGGGGGGAGAATGGGGGGAAGGGGTTCAAGATAGATGTGCTGTTCAAGGAGTTTAGAGGCACATGGAAGCAGTGAGATGGGGTGATATTTGGACAGAGAGGAGGGGGTCAGAAAATGGTTTCTTGAGGATTGGTGGGCTGAGGTGTTTAAAACCCCTTACCCCTGTCCCATTTTTGCCCCCTTTTTAAATTTCTGACATGTGTTACTTTTTGGGGGGAAAACTTTTTTTTGATATTTTTTTTTATTCTTTAATTCAGAGAATGTTTTTTAAAAGCACATTTGCTTTAAAATTATTTAAAAAATTTTGGGCCCTAAAAAACCTTTTTTATTTGTGAAGATATCAAAATTTTGTGAAAAAAATTTGGAAAAAATTTGCCATTTTAAAAAAATTTAATGACTTCTGATGTTTTAAAAATTATTCATACAAAAAAGTTTAGAACTGCAAATTTCCAAATGTCTACTGTAGGGGGCAAAAAATTTTTAAATGTCTTTTATTTTTTACTCATTTGGGGGGCCTAGAAATTTAGCAGTAAAATTTTTACATTTTCAAAAAAAATTGCAACATACATTTTTTTTTGGGCCCTTCCCGTTTGCGTGGGTTTTAGAGGCCCATATGTTTGACTTATGTAAGAGTACCCCCTTTTTTGTATTTAAAACAGTGTTTTTTTTTTTTTTTTTTAAAGGTTTTATTTTAAAATTTTCCAAGTAAACACAAGAAAAAAAAAACAACAAAACAATCACATGTTTTTAAAGGGGTTTACAAGTACTACAAGATTAGAGATTTTTTACAATTGAAAGGAACCTAAAACCACTACTGAATGAGACTAGCATAGCATACTATATATGTGATACATTCAGCTGTGGTCCAGATAATAAGTCAGGATTATATACATTAAACCAATGTTTTGTAACTGCATTATATTACTAAAGTACAAAGTTAAATGTGTTAATGACAAAAAAGGAATAGAGGTTGCCATCATTTGTACTACTCTCCTCAAGTGTTTTCCAGTCATGTCATGCCATCTGTGCCATACATTCACAATCATCACAATCAATTTCATTCACACTGTCGGTCTCTGGCATCACTCTACCACATCCATTGAATTTTTTGTTTATTTTTTTTATTTTTTTTTCCCAGATCGTCTGAGCCCGCAGTCCAATTGCTTCAAACTGCATTGAAACGCTTGGGGATGCCATTGCAAGCATATGTAACTTGTACCTAGGGGAGTTCGCATTAACATAGGGCTGTTTCCACTCGCTCTAAAGTAGGGACTTGCGGCGTTTCAGTTTTATAGAATGTTTTCCTGGCATAGGAAGAGCAAGAGCAGATAATGGGTGGGTCTGTTTTACCCGGAATTAGATCTTACTTCGAATACCTAAGAGGCTTTTCTCAGGTGAAACACACATTAGGGAACCCAGTTTCCTATTCAAAAAACAATGGATTTCACGCCATTAGTTTTGCAAAAAAATGGGCATCCCACACCATGTGAATCAACGTTCTCTCTCTGCCCCCACCGGTGAGCAAAGCCGTAGAGGACAAGAAATGCATTGGTTTAATCGTAATGGGTTATGGATAAACCCTATGGAGCCTCTTTAACTTGGCATCAGTGATCCATGAGCAGAATCAAAATGAGAGTCGCCAACGTGGTCCTCAGCATACAGAGAGCGCCCCACCCCCTCTCACCCTTCCCTCTGGTAAGGCTGGGAACATCTTCTCTTGCCACCTTTCAAAAAGAGAACCGCCGCGGGAGACCATGACAGCCCATAACGCTCCTTGTAGATGGACAAAGAAACGGGCTTTTAAGGGGTAACCCGTCTATAATGGCCTCTATTATCAGTATGCAAGCTGGACTACAGTCCCTCCAAAAAACTGCGCTATACACGCATGCCTTAGCTGTAGGTATCGAAAAAAGGATCCCCTAGGAAGGTCAAATTGTAGCTGCATCTCTGCAAACGTCAAAAAATACACCATCTTTATAAATTTGCGACAAGGTATTTCACTCCTCGGGCAGCCCAGAAAACTATAGTATGGCTAGCTTCTACTAATTTGGCAGTTTCTGTTACACCACTAAGGGGTCAACTGGGGACCAAGGCACTGTTATTCGCCACTAGTCGTTAGGTGAATAAAACTCTTCTCCACACCGACACTGCATGCAACTCATCATGGTGTTTATGATGTCAGGAAACAATTTCCCTCTCTATAAGGCAGATAGGCAAGTCCCTCATGGTGAGCACCTATCAAGGCTGCCTACTAGGCACCACAGATGGGTCATTCGTATTACCCGGAACCATTTTGATATACTATGTTAACTGGATCGCTACATAATAAACATTACTGGTCACGGAAATGCAAGCCCACCTGTCATCGGGGACTTTAAGTGTGGCCCTGCTCAGGACGAGGTAGTGCGCCTCCCATAGAAAAGAGGAAAAGCAGTCTTGTCTCAACAGCTTGAAATCGCTATTCTGGGAATCAACCCAGGTGGATGCTCTGTAAATATATAAGAGCTTGGGTTAGTATGTCACTCAATAACTTTAATTATTCACTCGTCCTAATATAGGGACTGAGGGACGAAGTGGCCACAATGGTCTCAGCACAAAACAAAAACATCTACCCACTCTCACCTACATAAATCACTCCAATCACCTGTCTCCCACTGGCTGGAGGTTGTAAAGACACACCATAAATTAGAAAAATCTTATATGTATAATCACTCCACGAGTATTTAAATTGTGTGACAATTTGAAGAGTGGAGAATGGGGGTCTACCATGCTCAGACGTCAAATGTCATCTAGCATAAACAGTTATGGATTTCTCCCAAGTTTACATCGCAAGCCAGAGTTATTCCCAAATGTATTCAACCGTTTCCATGCATACATTACTAAAAGAGGCCCCCGGATCTCCAAATACACCAACATTGTATCTGACCATACAACGATAATTTTTTCTTCAAGACCTGCAACAGACAATACCTGAATACAGTCATGAGCATTAATAATTAATTGATAAGTGGTTCCATAATATAGGTGCAGAAGAGCAACGGTGAGAGTGGGGAACTCCCTGCCCTAGTGCCTTTTCCAAGTGGGAAAGGGGGGGAAAGCAATCCAATTTACTCTGACTATCGCCGTGGGTTGCCTCAAATCCAATAGGCGCAGCATTTAATAAAACTAGAAGGAATTCCCCATACGTGACAACCAGTATCCATAAATGAACACTCCACTCAACAGAGTCAAAGCTTTTTCGTTGTCTAAGGCAAGCAGCGATCACTCTACCTACCGCACTTAGGTGTGGGTCAACATTCAGGTTGGTGATAACCCGTCTCATGTAAATGACAGCAGTTTTCCCCGGCATTATATATCCCGACTGGTCTGCGCCCAAACTAATGATAGGAATCAATCCATTAAGTCTCATAGCCAAAAACCTTCGCAAGATCTTTTCACTAGGTTAAGCAAGCGAAGAATTGGCCCCCCGGCCTATACATGAGCTGCACTGAGCAGGGGGCCTGCCGGCTTATGGACTATTGTGATCACTGCCTCAGAAAAGGAAGGTGGCAGGCGCTGAGAGTGCAGCTATGTCTGCCGACGCAAAACACATTTCCAGTTCTACACTCCATTGCTCTGTGTCTGTATTAACCAGTTCTGCTGGAAACCACCCTTCAGGTCCCGGCGTTCTTATGAGTCGCCCCCCTCACCACCAATTTCCTATAGCCCTGCTGATCTCTTCTGCCGATATATCAGCTGCCAATTCCTCTGTTTCTACACTGGATAGTACAGGTATGTCCAATGTGCCTAAATAGTGGGCTATTTCCCTATCTGTGTAAGTTAATTTTGAGCATAGAGGTCCCCCTATAATATAAAGAAAACTGCGCACTATCTGCCCTGGATCCGGACTGGACCACTCCCCCCGCAATCAACCACCTACGAGCCACTACTGTCACCGGTGTTTCTGCTTGGCTAACAATGCCAGTGTCCTTACCATTTTATCTCCCTCTATGAAAATGGAATTGTTTTTGCATGAGAAGTCGCTTCTGAGTGTACTCTGTCAGATGCAGCGAGTAGTCCCTCTGAGCCACTAATAGTGCGTACTTAGTACTCTGAGCTGGGTCCTGAACATCTGCCAATTCTCCCCTTATCCCCCAAGCACTATTTTGCTTCCAATTCCCCCACTTGGTCCCTCCCTTAAGCTCCACGCCCTGCCCACCCCTCCCGTGCATGCTACAGCCCACCAGGTTATTGCTCCTAAGCCACAGCCTTCGAGGCGTCACCATATCCCACAGTGGGGTTTACGCGAGCCCTCATTTTTACTCCAGTATGTTTCTACCTGCTCATCGGGACTGCAAGCTAGTACTTCCTTGTCGCCTCACTTCCACTACACGCCCACCCCACATTGAGTTTCAGATACCTACACAGCTCTCTCCGAGGTCCGCGATGGTGAGGGCCTATTATCAGTTTCAAGCCGCACTGTCTGATATCCCACGAGTAGTGTACTTCTGCATTGATATTCATATGACAATATCTCCTTTGACACAAAGGCACCAAATCTAGTCGGGATAAAAGATATTGGAGCACGTGTGTAAAACACATTAGAATTGCCTATCCGGGGAAGTATCTCTCCATTCTCCATGCCTCTTACCAGGCGTGTGTATCAGCCCATTCTTTTAAGTTTTCCTTTTGTGCTCGATAATGAGGGTGGAGACGGTCCAGGCCCACTCCTTGATCCAAAAGTGGCGTTAAATCACCTCAGTAGCGGCTGAGTGTGTATATACGACCCCCGTGTCCCTGGGTATTGCGAGACCCTTTGCATACTAAGGGCCAAATCAAGAACTCCCCAGCCAAAAGGGAGGCGCGAAACTCATATATTCACACACTATAGACAAATCACGACACCCACCAACCATTTTTGCCATATAGGAGAACCATTTCCGTTCCACCACGAAGGGTCCTAATATGTAAGCAGCTTTGCAGTTGAAATGGTAGAGACCTTAACCTAAATCAGAGAGACCCACTTGCAGACCCCCGGCATAATTATGAATACACTGCCGTGTATGTTCATCCCCTATCCAAGGCCTCTTCAGCCGCTAGGATTTTTTGCCCCCTCAGATGCGTTCGCCTGGTAATAATAGAACCAATACAAGGATTATGAGTTTTAACATAGTCAAAAACAAGGGGCTCTTTCAATTGCGTTTAACCCACCCGGACATTCAGGACACTTATTTTTGCTAAATCCGCCATCGCACAATATGAGGACCCAGAAAATACCACCCAGACAGTTTAGCAGACAGAGACCGACACACACACACTCAACTCCATTCACAGATCCGACAAATAAGCTCACACCAAACACCCAACTTGGCCGCAAAGGGCTGAAAATCAAGCCACCCCCCACCCCATGCTGCTCATAAGCACCCAACCATGCCCGAGCCTTACAATCCAAACATACCTAACTGTTAAAAACAGAAATTGTGGAAAGCACCAAGGGTGCAGGTCCATTATATCAATAAATACATCTTCACAACACTCACCATAGGAGTGGACCTGTGTCTAGGTGCAAAAAAAAGAGGCACCCAAGAGGGGCACGTGAGAAGAACTATGCCGCTTTAGATAAATAAGAAATAAATAGAAAAAAAACTGTGAAGATAATCTCTGTTTCTCCGCTCCTATATAGAGAAAGCACCCATGACAACACAAATCACAGGGTAACAGAGATAAGACAAGGCAACCTGCATCTAACGAAACCACAGAAATTGGCATAGTAAGCTTTACCAAGGTGAGTCCGACTATACTAGGGGGCATTCGGCTATTCTGGCAGAGCCGGTCCGGCGACCGCCTCCGAACACTATCCCCAGCCACTCCGATTGCTTCTTCTGGTGTTGTAAATGAAAAAATGTACGGTTACCACTCCAAGGTGCTGAACCATCAGTCTAGTGGGATAAAAACATGGCGTACTTTAATTCCAGCCTCCCTCGGGGCGACCCCGTACATGTAAATTGCCCCCTTTCCCTTTTCCCTGCCCCTCAGAAGTAAAACCCGGGGTAAAAAAGGGAAATTTGCTATTCTCGTAGGAAATGTCTTTTTTTCTTCCTGCAGCAAAAAGAAATTTGTCTCTGTCTCTATAATTGGGAGCTTCAAAAAAAAAGGGGCGGGGGTGGACCCGCCCGGGGAAAAGATTTTGTTGGGATGCGGTGAGCTCGTAAACCACGAAACGGGAAATAAAAATTTTCCCAATAGGGGCCAAGTTTTCCTTGGAAACTGCTCCAAAAAATTTTTTGGGGGAAAGCCTTCCCCTCGTTCTGGAAAACCCAAAAATTCGCACTTTTTTGGCCTGTTTGGTTTTTTCAGCGCCCTTTCCCCCAAACTTGAAAAATTTTTTACTTCCCGCTGAAAGTTTTATGAAGGGAATCCTGGTTAAGCTAAAGTGTCTTCCACTCCCTGTTTCGCGCTCGGCCTCTACAGCTTTTTCCTTGATTTTATCCTTTATCATAACAGAGTTGTTAACATCCATTTTTTAATGTTCAATTTTCGTGGTTAAGGCAGTCTGGCATTTTTGCGATGGCCGCCATGATTTTTCGTATCAAAAGCCCCAATTTGATGGATTTTTTCAATTGAGAAGGATCTAGTTTGATTCACGTGCCCCATTTTAGGTTGCTTTTTTTTGCGGGAAAAGGGCCCGTGTAAATTCCTATCCTCCCCCTTTCGGGGTTTTGGGACCAGCACTCTAAATTTGAAAAGACGGCATTAGGGAAAATTGACAAGAAACCCGGGGGAAAAAAAAGGGGCTTTGGCCCTTTTGGCTTATAAAAAAAAACCAAAATAGAAACCAGGGGGGAGTCCCAATGGGACAGGACAGTCCAAATTTGAAGTTTAGAGCAGCAAAAAGGATTACAATGCGGGAAAGTTTTTTTTTTCTTTTATTCGCCCGCAGGGTGTCACCCTCAGCAAATTTTAGGGGTTTTAAAAAATTTGGGAAAACGGCCCTTTAAAAAAGGGTTTGCAACTAAAGTCTTAGTGATAAAAAAAGTAGGTAGATCAAATTTCCCGGGGATGATATACTTGTGATAGATCTATTAAAAGCATATACTTTTTGATTAATAATTGGGACAGTCCTACAAGAAATTTGATCACTTTGCAGAGGAGCAGGAGAGGAAAAACTTATGGCAGGATCTCTGTTAACTCCCGACAGACACAAACAAAAATCAAAGCTACAGCGGCAACCCGAACTAAAAACCAAAACAATTTTTTTGGGGGAGGGGGGGGGGGTTCAGGGGGGGGGGGGGGGGTTGGCCACAGGTGTCATGTCAGTCCAAAATTTTTGGGAATGAGACTTGGATTGCAATAAGACTAAGATTTAACCCCCAGAGATCTGGATTCTTTTGGGATTTTAAATTTGTGCCCGTCTGAGAAGAAGAGCAAATTGGCCAAAATAAATTGAAATACAGTAGAGGGAGAAACCCGTCCCGCAAATGACTTTAAAATAGTGTAGCAGGGGCCCCCAAAGGGGTCCGGAAACAAGCTGGGCTTTTTGTCAAAGTCCCCTACTATTTACAGGTATACAGAAGGGTTCCGGGATGGGGGAGCCCCAAAGGGAAAAAAAGCCTTATGGGGGATTTCCCGGTCTCCCAAAATCCCCCATCTGCGGGTTTTAAACAGCCAAGCCTGGGAGGCTCCTTGCCGTGAGCTGGAGCAAGTTCAAAATTTGGGGCTGAGGCCCCCAGAGTTTTTGCGCCCTTTTTCACCCCGGGGGGTCCCATGGCAGAAAAAGGGGGGGCGACAGGGGTACCAGCTTTGAAAAAAACTCCCCCGGGAGATTTTTTGTCTCTGCTACGCCCTCCACCCAAATTTCCCCAGGGGGGCTCCTCCTCCCCCATGTTACTTAGCTGGGATGTTGTGTATAGTCCCGCCAAAGGGTCTCCGGGGCTGCAAGTCGACAGTTACAGGCCCCCCACCCCGGGTTTTTTCTGGCCCCCGCTTTTTTGCCCTTTCTCCCAGGGCTCAGGGAAAGGGAAACTCCCCTCGCAGTTCCCCTCCGCTTGGGCCCCCTGCTCAGGCCTCGGCCCGGTCAGGGGAAACCCCACTGATAAGAGAGGCAGAGGGCTCAGGCAGTGTTTTCAGAAATCGCCTACAGTCTTCTTCACCCGCCCCGAAGGGAGTTTTTGCCACATCGGGGGTCTTAGATCCCGGATTCCAGCAGGATTTTTCAAAGCTCAAAAAGCCACAAGTCTTCACCCCTTTTCAGGTCAGGCCACACCCCCGGGGGACCTTGCTGATTGATCAACTGGGGGGGACATCTGTTGCGTCTGGGTTCACGTTTTTCAAATTCACGGTGAAACAACGGGCCAAACGACGGGGCAGAATAAGATGCCAAGTAAACCGTACGGCAGGGAGCAGCAGGCAAAAGGGGGCAGAAGCTTAATGGGGGGGACCTTTGGGAAAAATTTTTTTACCCTCACCAAAAGCATGCAATGCGGGGACACCTACAAAACCCAGAACCCGTTAAAATCAGGTGCACGACTATCTGGTCTCAACACCAGATGTTTTTTTTATGTGTTTTCCGACCCAATAGACTTCTGGGTATCCAAAAAGGGCGAATGGTCCGAGTGGCTCGCCCCGCCATAAGGTGTTGTCCTGCCCAGCAGCCCGCGTCATATCTGAGCGGAACCTTCAGCACAGCAGAGGAGTCCATTACAGACAAACGCATCCGGTTTCCAAGATAATGTGGATCGTTTGACTTTCATCAAGATGAATCAGGCATGGATCTCTGATGATGTTGTGGCCCCAATTGCCAAGGTCACCGATTAGTTGCTGGTCTACTTCACATTCCTCTCCAAACAGAAATGGTCCTCTTGAAAAACTTATTTTTAAAATGATCATTTCTTACTGCAATTTTTATTCTCAGTTCCCAAACATTTTCCAATTTTGCTGGTTTTGCTGTGAGGAGACTGTAAAAGACAGCAAGGTTTCATGACAAAACCATATTCCATTTACTCACTTCATCTTTTCGCATTGTCAATGGTTTTGGGGTCATGTTGCCGCACAATTTTTAACAGTGGCTGAGAAGTCATATTTATAATTTTTTGGGGTTATGTTGCTGTGAGATACAGCAATAATTGTGGTCCTTTGAAATAGAAATGTGGCTTCTCAGTGGCATTTCTCCCTCACAAATTTTAACAGGGGCTGAGAAAGTTCATATTTATAATTTTTGGGGTCATGTTGTGTGAGATACAGCAATAATTATGGTCCTTTGGAACAGAAATGTGGCTTTTAAGTGGCTTTTTCTCCCTCAACAATTTTTACATGGCTGAGAAGTCTTATTTTTAATTTTTTGGGGTCATGTTGCTGTGAGATAAAGCTATAATCATGGTCCTTTGGAACTGTAATGTGGCTTCTAAGTGGATTTCTCTCTCACAATTTTTAACAGTGGATGAGAAGTCATTTTTATAATTTTTTGGGTCATGCTGATTTGAAATGCAGCAATACTACAGGTCCTATTCTAAAAAATTTTGTTTCTAATAGACAATTGTTGTTCACAATTGTCAAAAGTGGCTCATGGGTCAGGTTTTGAATTTTTGGGGGGCATTGTACTGTGACATGCAGCTATACTACAGGTCCTATTATAAAAATGTTGTTTCTAACAGACATTTGTTTTTCACAATTGTCAAGAGTGGCTCAAGGGTGATGGTGCTGTCAGAAACGGGAATAGGTAGGCCCACTGTTAATGGACACATATTGCAAAATGACTTGTTTTTGCAAGATCTTTAACATAGCTATAAATTTCCCTGTATTGGGGACAACCATTTAAATAATTAAAAAAAAGAGAAACAAAGAATGGTGGGATTCCATCCTATTTTAAAAATGTGTTTTTAGAATTAAACTACTAAAAAAACTTGCATGTACAAAAATAGCTTTTAAAAAAATTCCTCTGAATTGTAAAAAGGGAGGTACAGGAAAACCCTTGACCAGTTTGTAGTTATTCAGAGGACATGGAGTATGGAGCACGGCAGAGAACAAATTACAGAGACCATTTCCTCCAGCACGTTAAATTTAAAATGAGAAAAGAATGCCAAGAAAAGGGCACCTGGTGTAACAGGAGCGTTAACCACCAGTTTTTCCCAAGTGAAGCTCAATTGGTCCGCACTCATACGGAGGGGCAAGCGCTACCCAGGTCTTGACTGTGTACTGAGGAAGGCTGGAGTTCTCACACTTCCGCTTCCGCACTTTGCTTCAGCACGACAGTTTTCGTTGCTGCGTCATCAGGGCATTTTAACCTGCGTGTTAATAGATGAAACGGACGCCAGCCTGGGCTATCACCGCCCCCACTTAACTCCATCCCTGGGTCATGCTGTGGCACAGGACAGGTATAAGTCAATGTCCAGTTCAACTAAAATGGTGTTGAAAGACCCCCTTTTTTCCGGCACTTTTTAATCTGTGGGTCAGACGGGTTTAAGGGTCATGATGGGCCCAAGGACAGGGTTTGTCAAGGGCCCAGTTCAACTAAAATGGTGGTTGAAAGACTCCTTTTTTCCGGCACTTTTTAATCTGGGGTCAGACAGGTTTAATTGTCATACTGCGGTCCAGGACAGGTATAGTCAATGTCCAGTTCAACTAAAACGGTGGTTGAAAGACTCCTTTTTCCGGCACTTCTTAATCTGTGGGTCAGAAGGGTTTAAGGGTCATGCTGCGGTCCAGGAACAGGGTTTGTCAATGTCCAGTTCAACTAAAATGGTGGTTGAAAGGCTCCTTTTAGCGGCAGTTTTTATTCGTGGGGTCTGACCGGGTGAATGGTCATACTGCGGTCCGGGAAACAGTTCTAGTCAATGTCCAGTGAAACTAAAATGGTGGTTTAAAAGACTCATTTTTCCGGCACTTTTTAATCTGTGGGTCGGGACGGGTTTTAAAGGGGTCATGCTGCGGTTCAGTACAGGGTTTGTCAATGTCCAGTTAAACTAAAATGTGGTTCAAAGATACTTTCTTCCGGCATTTTTAAAATCTGTGGGTCATGCGGGTTTTTTAGGTCATGCTGCGTTCCAGGACAGGGATATTCAATGTCCAGTTCAAGTAAAATGATGGTTCAAATCATACTGCCTTCTGTCACTTTTAATTTGGGGGTGATGCGGGTTTTAAAGGGGTCATGCTGTGGTACAAGACAGAGATAGTGAAAGGTGTGTGACTTTTTTTCTGTGGCTTTTATAGCCTAAGTGTTGTGCCTAAGATGTAGCAGGTATCCATTTGACTGTTGTGGCTGTTAATTCCAGCTTATCCAGACCTGTTTGGGGTAAGAATGAAGGGGTTGTTGCTCGCCCCTAGACTTTAATGGTCATCGGAGATGATCGACTATCGACTATCGAAAAACCTTATCGATGGTGGCCGACTATCGACTATCGCCCGATGTCGATAGCCAACGTAATCGCTCAACACTAAATACAAGCTTAGAATTCACACTGTACCCATAGCATTGTATAGAATAAATAAAGGAGTGTAAATATACTAAAATAGAGGACACTATGACAGTTAAGTTAGGCTAGAGAGTCCATATTGTAGACATACCAATAAGCGAGTATCATGCAGCACTGCAGATCTCAGAACCTCTTGTTATTTCATGACATGTTTCAATTACAAATTAAATCAAAACCCTATTAAGGATCAGTGTTACAGCTAGGATAATACTACTGATCAACTAGAAAAATTAACAAAAGTCATATGGAAAAACCAGTAAAAATGTATTTATGTATTGTGACAAGGCACAAGGCCTGGTCATCGAGGGCCGATATGTGTCACCGTGGTTCAGGGCTGCGGTGAAGTAAGCCGGGGAATAAAAGTCTGTATCCTTAGGTTGCAGACATGTTGTTTCATTTTTAGCATAACTGCTAGAAGCAGCTATATTCCGGGCTGGCTTTTTACTGGAGCAGTCTCAGAGTTGGGAGGGATGACTGCTCCCACATATCCATCCCGGGTTTTTCCTGGCCTATAAAGCCAGGACGTCAGATGTGTTGGGTGTGGTGTATGACTCTAAGCCTGGAGTTGTAAAGGGAAGGTCTGCTGTGTTGATCTCTCTAGAGAAGCTGGCCAAAACCATCCTATGCATTGGGAGAGACTGTTATGGTGAGCTGAACAAGTTTATGTTAACTCTTTTGGAACCTGACACCAGGTTACCTCTCTGTTTGTTTGCACCCTGCTGAAGAAAATCCATTTATGTTATCTGTGGAATTATTTAATAAAAACCTGTTTAATTTGAACTTTGCCATGTTTGTGATCCATGTGACCTAGCTGACGCCCGACAGTATATATACAGTGTCTGACATTAAAGGGGTTGTCTCACTACATTCATTCTTTTTACCTCAGTCCAGTTTTCTTGGTTTCATTTTGAATTCAGGGGCATATTTACTGGCTTCCACTAGGCTGCAGTAGAAGCCAGGTCTGTAGCTATAGCAACCAGTGCTGATAGTCTTTCAGGAGAGATCGAACAGGTCCGTAGCTATAGCAACCTGAGGAGCTGATGCAGCCCATACAATAGGGGATATCTAGGAATAGGTAGGACACTTTTAGTGGACATATATATTGCAAAGTGACTTGTTTTTAACATAAAAAGCAATCCTTGTAGTGAGACAACCCCTTTAATGTTATCCTCCTGTTAAGCATAGAAGCCACTTGTCATTTTGTTTACTGACATGAGTCGCTTGTACAAACAGTTGGTTGCAAAGATATACCTAGTCCTTGAACTGTTCCTGATTTTTAAACGTTACAGCCACAAATGTATGAGTATGTTATTGATATTTTATAAAGGGGAACATCTCTCCTTGAGGAGAGCACTTTACAGTGTGTAGAGTTTTGAATTGCCTATTTTCCCTCTACGAAGAATCTGCATATCACAAGGCATTATGTGAAAGGAGCTGAGAAGCTCAAGCACCCTCTATTGGATGGAACAAATCCTCATTGCCTCACAGTCAGCCAGTATCGCTCTGCTCTGCACTGATGTGGGACAAAAACCCCGAAACAGAGTTGTTTGCAGATGGGTGATACTGGCTTGGCTAATATCCCTTTTGCTTTCTCAAGACTCAATGGGTCAAAAGCAAATAGATGATTAAATCCAATAGAGGGTGCTTGAGCTTCTCAGCTCCTTTCACATAATGCCTTGTGATATTTTATGTGATAGAGCAACACAAAGTAACAACTATTTGGGAAGTGTAAAATGACAAATATGTGCTGGATTTAGGTTTGGAATGTGACCATTTTAACACATGAATATGCTTTCATTTAAACCATTTCCTTATATTTGTGGTTGCATGATCAGGGTCATTGTCCTGCTGGTAGGTGAAACCTATGCCTTAGTCCCAGGTATTTTGCAGCCTCTTACATGTTTTCCTCCAGGATTTCCCTGTATTCAGCTCAATCCTTCCTATCAACTCTGGCCAGCTTCCCAGTATCTGCTGAAGCAAAGCCTTTCCAAATCATGAGGCTACCACCAACATGTTTCAAGGTAGGGATGGTGTGTTCAGGGTGATGTGCAGTGTTAGTGTTCCTCCACACATAGCATTTGGCATTTCAGAGCACCTTCTTCAACAAGCTTGCTGCATCTCTTACACAGCTTTTTGCAGACTGCAAACAGGACTTCTTATGGCTTGCTTTAAAATAGGCCTTTATTTTTGCCACTCCTCCATAAGGCCAGATTTGTGGAGTGCATGACGAATAGATGTCCTGTAGACAGATTTTCCCATATGAGCTGTGGATCTCTGCAGCTCCTCAAAAGTGACCTTGGGCCTCTTTGCTACTTCTCTAATTAGCACTTTCCTTGTCTGGGCTGTCAGTTTAGGTGGACAACTATGACTTGGTAGATTAGCAGTTATGCCATACTCCTTCTTTTTACAGATGATGAATTGAACATTGCTCTGTGAGATGTTCAGAGCTTTGGCTATTCTCTTTTAACTTTACAAATACCTTCTACCTTGTGTTGGTATATCGCATAAAATATAAATACAATACAAGTTTATGTCTGTAATGTTTAAAAATGAGAAACTTTTCAAAGGGTAAACTTATCCTTATAAGTATACTTATATACAAATATGCGATCTGGTACCCAGAAGCAGTGCCCTTAAAAGGGATTTGCCACGATGTAATGTTGATGTGGGATCCTCCAAAATGGGTATTTAATCACTTTTCTAAATATATATGATTACAAAAATTGCACCCTGAGAGAAGCTACAGGCTGCCTTACCTGCCCTTAGTTACTTAAAAGCTTGCATTAGATACGACCAGGCAGAGTGACAGGAGCTGCTGGCCCGGCTTGCGCAGAGCACACTTCTTATCTGATGAAAGGGCCCGTGAAGAAGGGGCTGGGAGAAATATGTTGTCATTTGTATACAGAATCCACTAGATGTAGTGTGATTATCTGAGTAGATCCCTGCTTTATCTGATGACAGGGAACATGAAGGAGCTTTCAAGAGGCTGAGGAGAAAGGTGTAGTCATTTGTATACAGAATCCACTTGTTGCAGTGTGATTATTTGAGTAAACATTGCACACAATCCCTTATGCATGGCTCTGTGCTCTGGCAGTCTCTCTCTCTCAGCTCAGCGTGGCTTGTTTACTTTTGCTTCTTAGCAGATAAGGCACGTCCTGGCAAAACCCCTTTAAGGGTCCGTGTGGTTTATTGGTCGGATTTAAAGATGGTTTGCGGATTTAAAAACCACCTGAAAACCGACAAGCAACCATCCCCATAGACTTTGATAGAAAATCCGTTCAGCAGTCCACACTGAACGGGTTTTCTTCCAGATGGTTTTTCACACCGCCTGTGGTCTGAAAAACTTAGAATATGTTCATTCTTCTGCTCAGTTTCCAGACAGAAAATTAACATTGAAGTCAATGGGAACCAAAAAGAAAGTGATTGAACAGTTTTGCGCGCATTTTTTTTCACAATTTTTGCTTTTTGCACTCAGTGAACTTTTCTGCTTGAAGAAAAACATCCAAAAATTGCTCAAAAACCTGGAATAAATCAGTGACAAAGTCCATTCAAAAAACTAAAACTGACGAAAAAACGACCGACTTTTACATAAAAAAGTTCAAAAACCGGTTGGAATGGATGGCTCTGCTTAGGTCAAAATGCAACAGATTTTGTCTTTTGCAGTGTGAACATACTCTAAAGAAAACTTCGTCCAAGTCCATTGCCCAAGAATTATTTTTTATATTCTCCAGAATGGGTTTACCTAGGGAGATCCTGACAGACCAAGGGACACCATTTACATCTAGGGTGATGAGGGAGATGTGCAAGATCTTGAAGGTTAAACTGTTGCATACCTCAGTAGGTCAACCTGAAACAGACAGGTTGATGGAGAGGTCAGGGCTGGGACTGTTTGTTGTCCTACCTTTTGTTCTCTATCAGGGAAGTTGCCCAAGCCTCCACTGGGTTCTCCCCTTTCGAGCTATTATATGGTCGGCACCCCAGGGGTGTACTAGATAAGGCAAAGGAGACCTAGGAGAGGGAAACCACTATATAAAAGTGTGATCAAACATGTGGCCCAGATGCAAGAAAGGATGTCTAATGTGATGCCCATAGTAAAAGAGCATCTCCTGCAGGATAAAGATGCGCAGTCCCAGATGTATAATTGATCCGCCAGACTTAGAGAGTTCTGACCAGGGGATCAGGTGCTTGTGCTGGTGCCAATGGTGAAAAGTAAGTTCATTGCAAAGTGACCAGAACTGTATGAGGCAGTTGAGAAGGTGATTGACGTCAATTACCACATATACCAACTTGGTAAGACATTGCCCCTGCAGATATACCACGTGAATCTGCTAAAACCCTGGAAAGATAGAGACCCTCCTGCAACCCCGTTTGGTGACCCAAACAGAGCCTAATATCACAGCGGTAAAAAATGTACAAACCCTGTCACCTTCCTAAAAGCAGCAATCTAGGGAAATGCTACAATGCAATAAGGACCTGTTCTTAGAGTTGCCAGGTTTTATAAAGGGTATTGAGCATGAGATATTTACTGAACTGCACGTTAAATATGTGGTTCAGTAAATGTAAGTGTAAAGCCTACAGGATTCCTAAAGCCCACTGGAAAATAGTGCCAAGTGAAATTAAGAGGATGGTACATTTCATGTGATAGAGTAGAGTCCAAGAGTAGTTGGTCCAGCCCAATAATGTTGGTACTAAAGCCGAACAGGGAATGGAGGTTTTGTAATGACAACTACAAGCTCAATGAGGTGTCTAAGTTTGATGCCTATACCATTTGCCGGGTAGATGTACTAATTGAGAGGTTAGGGCTTGATCGATACATCACCACCCTGGACCTTTACGAACGGATACTGGCAAATCCCATTGTCCAGGGAAGCCAGGTTCTCCCCACCAAAGGGGTCATACCAGTATGTATGGATGCCTTTTGAGTTGTAGGGAGCACCTGCCACTTTCCAAAGCGTCATGAACCGTATAGTACATCCGCACAGAAAGTACGCAGTCGCCTATCTGAATGACATAGTCAAGCAGTCCTGGATGCATTTAGGGAGGCTGGTTTTATGATAGACCCCAACAAGGGGATGGAGGAAGACATATAGAGGGAAAGAGCAAGATAAAGCCACAAATAAACAAGCTGGCTGCAGGAGGTTCTTTAAATTCAAGTGGCATCAGGCAGCACAGCTATGATTATTCTTTATTGTATAAAATACTCTCCCTCATGGTCTCTGCCGCCGCATGTCAGCTCTTCCTCTTCCTCTGCAAGCTGGGTGACGGCAGAGTCTGTGTAGGAGTTGCTGGCGAGGGGGTCCTGTGGCTTCTCTCACATTAGTGTCAGTAGCTGCAGACATCGGAGCGGCGGCGGGGACATCACACTGCAGCTTACCCCGCCGTCACTCCGATCTCCTGACAGTAGCTGAGGCCAGGGCTGCGTCAACAGTACATTACCGTGGAGAAGGAGTGGAGTCATGAATTTTCACCACCTCTACCAAAGCTCCATCCCTCTCCCTTGCAGTGCCCAGACTGCTCTGCTGATGGCAGCTTCAAAAGACTGGTGAGTAGAGGGCTAGAGTGAGGGATATGGGGTCTAGAGTGAGGAGGAGGGGGTATGTAGTGAGGAGGAGGGGGATAGAGTGAGGAGTGGGGCTAGAGTGAGGGAGATGGGACTAGTGAGATGGGGCTAGAGTGAGGAGAGGGTCTAGAGTGAGGGGAGGGGGCTAGAGCGAGGGGAGGGGGCTAGAGTGGGAGTGAGGGGTCTAGAGTGAGGGAGAGGGAGGTGGACTAGAGTGAGGAGGAGGGGGCTAGCGTGAGGAGGAGGGGGGCTAGAGTGAGGGAGAGGGAGAATAGTGAGACAGGCCGAGAGTGAGGAGGAGAAGGTCTAGAGTGAGGGGAGGAAGGCTAGAGTGAGGAGGAGGGGTTCTAGAGTTACAGGGGCTAGAGTGAGGGGGAGGGGGCTAGAGTGAGGGAGAGGGGGGGCTAGAGTGAGGAGGAGATTAAGGTTAGAGTGAGGGTGAGGGGGGCTAGAGTGAGGGGACTGGGGATAGTGTGAGGAAGCGGGGAGGCTAAAGTGAGGAGGAGGGGGGACCAGAGTGAGCGAGATCTTCTGGGGGTGCAGAATAGAAAGTTTAACTGGCACAATATGATTCTGGGGGGTACAGAGCACAGTCGCAGCACAATCTGCAGGGAGGATGATCCTTTAGAACCCCCACTTATCACCACCTCCACCTCATAGCCTCTCATCTCTACCCATCACTCCACTAATCACCCCCTAACATTCCCACCTATCACCCCATAAACTCCCCACCATTGTGTAATGCATTTAGTGCCAACACAAAATACAACCCCCATAACTTCTCCACCTATTACCCTATAGTCCTCTCACCTCCACCTATCACTCCATTCCACCTATCAACTCTTAACCTTTCCACCTGCACCTATCACCCCATGTGGAGTTTGTACAGAGGTCACCACAGTTAGGGAAGTGCTGAAAACAATAGAATTCTAAGATGTTTGTTTGGTAAATTTTGCAGGGATGAGTTGGGGACGGGAGAAATCATCATGGGGGTCTGGACAGGATGGAAAAGAAAAGGGAAAAATAAAAATTCCAGTCATAGAAGATGTCTCCGGTGAGTCCCTAGATATAACTGCACTTAAATGTCTACAGAGCCTGTGTATACTGGAACTACCACTATATAATCACTGTATGGTAGAAATATTGATTGAAGTGTAATGTAGGTTCAGGCACAGTTTAGCGGTATCTCACAGCTCTCCTGAAGGATGAATAGGCCATCCACCGTCCAGAAAATCTAGGTTACCTCAAAACCCTAAGTTAGCTTTCTTCCAGAGCCATTACACAGGTAGAGTGGGCGTACTTTTTGTGAAGGGCGGGTGACTTGACACAAAGAGGGCATGGCCATGCAAATGTTTGGGCCTGCTTCAAATCTCCATGATGCCCACTTTCAAAAATTAGCAAGTATGAGCATAGGAGGTACAGCACGAGGCCTGAGGCATTGTAGTTCTGCAAAGTCATTAGTGGGAGAGTAAAGTGACATATAAAGAGGTCTCTTGGGGTCAGATCTGTCTCCAGAGTAGAGCACCAGAGAGACTACTGGAAAGGTCAGGCAGCGCAGTGAGGTGGACATAAGAAGAGTCCCTTGGTGTACTGTGAGTGTGGGCTGAAGCTGCTGGGTGTCATGACACAAGGAAACTGTACAGAGTGAAAACAGTATTGAGAGCTGAGAGTAAAAGCCTTGTTAACTTAAAACGTGTTGTTTGAAATTATTTCCGCTGGTGCACCACATGTCCCACTCCACACCTCTCCCCGCAATACAAAAGAACTCTGGTAAGGGTGGTTGCTATGGGCAATGGACCTTACACAGATGCCCTTTCCAGGATGCAAAGCATAGTAGCAAAAGGTTCACAACTCTTCAGTGGATGGCCTCAGTGATATAAAAAAAACATTTTTGTGCCAGTGACAACTTTGGTTGCTGAGCAGTTTTTCTTGCTGTAGTCCGGGTCTGGGTTTTTTATGGGTGAGAAAGGTCACTCCCATACTCCAGGCCGGGCCTTATTAGCCAGAAAAAAGGCAGCTGGTTCAGAGTACTGGGTGTAGTGTGTTTCAGGACCGGAAACCAGAAGCTGTTGTGAAGCTCTGTGTTTTTCTTACCTGAGGAAAGTACTTATTACGTTGCTGTTTTATGTTATAAGCTGAAGCCAAGCTATGTCTAAGTTGGAAGACTGTGGATTTCATATTATTATTATTAGGACTAAAAACCCCTGCAAGTGCCTGCCTTTGCACTGCCCACAATATATATATATATTATATATAGAACAAGGCAGCACTCAAAAAAGCAAAATTTTTAGAAAACGTGTGCCAGCGATTATATGACCATAGTCAAAAAGTCCCAAGCAATATCCTCAGAAAATCGCAGCACTCCAAAATAGAAAAAATGAATTCAACTTTTATTCCAATATGTCCACAGGCAACGTTTCGGCCATTACAGCCTTTTTCAAGCCCCATTGGACCAGTATATACCATATAATAGAAAAAGCACTATTTTTTGCTGTGATTAGCTAGACATTGTCCACTTGCTTTTGTATCTAGGTATGATTTACCGGGTACTTTATACATTTACATTGCATATATTTTTGTGGTTTGTGTGGGGCCCAAAATTTTTGTATAAAGGATAATTTTTTATGCATATCTATTAAAGATTTTTGTTTTAGGAATTTTTCTTTTGATTTTGAGGGGGGTTTTTATTTCCATTATTATTCTTTTTTTTGTGAGTTATTGATCTGAGCCATCAGAAAAAAAATAAAATTTTGACTCGCTGTGTGTGTTTGTTATAACACACACACATATATAATTTTATATTTTTTATATAATTATTTATATATATATATATATATATTTTTATAATATACACAGTGAGTCACATTTTTATTTATTATAATTTTTTTTTAATTTATAAGTGACCCAAACTTTTTAACGGTAGTGTGATATATCAAAAAAGGTTTCAGCTGTGCTAAAATCTTGCTACTTGCACAAGGGTTTTTTTAAGGGGGTTTTTAGAAAATTGGAGGATGGTTGTTGGGGAAAAGGGCCTCTATACACCCATGTAGATATTGCATTAGCAAACCAAGACGTTTGCAGCTTAGAATAGTCATTTACCACATTTAACAATGTATAGAGTGTATTTCTGATTCATTTAATGTCAGCTTCATTGGAAAAATTTTGCTTTTCTTTCAAAAATAAGGAAATTTCTAAGTGACCTCGAACTTTTGAACAGTATATATATAAATATATACACACACAGTCGAGTCACATTATTATTCCGACCTGCTCAGATCCAGAGTAACCACTGTGTGCAGCACAGACAGCAGCTAATGGGTTGGGAGTAACTTGATAAGGTCCTGGTATGGTGTCACAGGTATCTGGAGCCATGCTGACTGCAGTGCATCCCACAGCTGCTGGAGGGTGTGTAAGGGAGGATCCATAAAGCAAACATGACAACCAAGAGTTGGGTTCAAGTCTGAGGAATTAGGGGGCCAGGGTAGTACATTGTGACACAGTTCACGGCGTGGCCCCTGCTATGGACCGACAGCATGCTCGCGTCTCCTGTGTCCCGGCCGCTGCTGCGACAACCCCTGGTGTCCCTGGCTCCTTGCATGCACCTGTCCTGGCTCCTGCCACTCCTGTAGCCATTCCTGCTGGCAGCTCTGAATCACCATCTCTGCTTCCTCCAGCTTCCTGGCGTCCAGTGCGCACACGTGCTCCCCCTAGGGGCACGCGCGCGGCACTGCACCACATTTAAAGAGTCAGAGTACCTTGGCCCTGCCCAGTGACTTGTACCCTCTGGCTTCTTAAGGAACTTCCTCCTAGGCTCATGGTCAGTTCGTTGTTGTCTTATCCAGCACAAGAGGCTTGACCTTGGCTGCTGGCATTGCGGCTGTTCTCTTTGTGTAGTTACTACAGTGTTATCAGTTCCTGCATGGACACGCTGCCGCAGCACCAAGCCTGCCTATAACCTGCTGTATACCTGAGTGTTCATACAGGTATGTCTGCTACCTTACTCTGGGACTGTGTTATATCATTCACCAGCTACACCTGGAGTCTGTGTATATCGCGTTTAGATGTGTGGTGTTACACCTGCTCGGTGTGCTGTCTTCCGTTCCTGTACCGTCAACCAGACCTGCACTTTGGCTACCCACCGCCTGCATCTGCCATCTGTGCCTGCGGTGGATCCGCCCAACCCGTACGTTTCCAGTCACCCGGGTTGGAATCGTTACACATGGAAGTTTTAGTCATGTTCTTTCAATCAATGTCAGACATTTCTAGCAGCGTGACATGTTGCATTGTCTTGCTGGAAAATCCTATCTGCTCCAGAGAAGACAATCAGCATTATTGAGTGTCTGTGATCTGCATAAATTGATTCATACCCAACATCATTCACTTGGATGAGTGGGCCCAGTCAATGCCATGAAAACATTCTCCAGACCACAATGTTTATATGATCAGCTTGTGTTCTTCCAGCAGTGGTTTCAGGGTGGTTGTTTTCTGATGTTTGTTACCTGCCACACCAACATCCATGAGTTTAATAAGGCAGAAAACATGACTTCTCAGAGAAGACCAACCTTTTAGTAAAGGTCTAATTCCACTACTGTCAGAAAAATTGAAGCTTTTTTTGCTAGTGCAACATTGTTCGCAGAAGTGCATTGATCATCCATCTACTTCAAAGCGACAAATGCAGTAGGGTTCACTGTTGTTTTAGATACACATCTGGTAGTCCCTCTGGTTAACTTTGGAGGTGAGCTGTTTCACTGTAGCAAGTCAGTCCACCCATGCACACCTTTTTAGCCATGATTCCCCTTGCCTATCAATAGCACAGAAATACTGCTACCCTTGGCACCAAAAGGGGGCATAGCTTAATATGCGACAGCAAGTGTCAACATTTTGACACAATTCTTGGAACAATCTAATAAAGGGTTTAAAGCAAGACATGACAGTCTAAACATGTGCCAGCTTACAGTGATTTACTGTGAGTTTACACTGTTTAAGTATTAGATAGTATTAATAAATCTGGCCCAAGGTTTTTCTAACCCAGAACATACCCTATAACCCCTTAACGACATTTGCCATACTCATACGGCAATGTCGGGTAGGGGTTCCCGCAAATTGACGTATGAGTACGTCAAAGCCGAATCTTGCGCGCTCACAGGTGGAGCGTGCAAGATTCGCGGCATGGGAACAGCGGTATATTACCGGATGGCATCATGCCGCATCCCCCACGGCCGGACTGAGCTCCGGCCGCCGGGGATTAACCCCCCGATGTTGCGACATCGTGGACGCGACATCCGGGTTGTCTGGTGACGTCACACGTGGTTCATGCAGTCCCCTGGGCAAAAAGTGTTGTAAAATAGTGATGAAAAGTATCAAAAAAAAGTGTGGTATAAACGTAAACTCTACACAAAAAAAATAAAATAGTAAAATACACGTAACATCGCCCTATGTTCACCTTTACAAACGCCCCAAAAAGATCAAAAAATAAATTATACAGTACCCATATTTGGTATCGCATGCCTGTGTAGCGACCACACCCTATAAATCCTGTCAGGTTAATGCAAAAAAAAAAAAAAAAACCGTACCCGGTGAACGCCGTAAACAAAAAGAAAAAAAAAAAAACGTCACGGAATTGCAAATTTTTGTTCATCCTGTCAGCACATAAACATGGAGTGAAACAAGTCTCAAAAAATCCTCATATTAAAATCTCAAAGTGATGCGCTCTTAAAACGTCAGTTCATGCCGCAAAAAAACAAAGTCTTACACAGCTCTGTGTATACGGAAAAATTATAAGAAGTTTCGGCTGATTGAGAAGATAGCCGATGCATAAATATTGTGCTTACACAATAATAAATACTTTTTTTCAAAAATAAGCAAATTGTGCTTTAAATAAATAAATCAATACATAAATTGGGTATACCGTAGAATCGTCTCAAACCCCACAGAGTAAAACTAACTTGTCAGGATACTTGCACGTTTGAACGCCTATTAAAAAATTGAAAGTATCGTAAAAAACAACGCTAGGATGCAGTATTTTCTCTCACCCTGCCTTCAAATCAAAGGAATTAAAAGCGATTGTCTAAAGTCTTGATCCCCCCAAAAATGATACCAATAAACACGTCAAACTCATGCCGCAAAAATCTAATAGTCCCTATACAGCTGCCAATAAAACAGAGAAAAATAAAAAAAGTCGCATGGTTCAGACTGCGGGGATGCAAAAACTGTTTTTCCTTTTCAAATAAAAGTGTTTTTATTGCGTAGAAGCAGTAAAACATTAAATAAATATTCAGAATGTGGTATCGCTGTAATCGTATCAACCTGACCTGAGTGTAAACGCAGCATGTCATTTATACGCACAGTGACCACTGTAAAGATAAAAATAAAAAACACTGAACCAGGATTGCGTGAGAACGCTGCTTTGTACGCAAAAGGCCTCACAAAACCTTAATAAAATGTGATCAAAGGCATCACATGCCCCGTAATGTACCAATAATAACCATAACTCATCTCGTAAAAAAACAACCCACAAGGAGCATCCATATGCCAAAAATATTAAGAAAAGCTATCGGGCTGTCAAATAGGTGACAACATATAAAAAAAACGCCAACTCTTTTATAAAAACTCACTTCTGCATTGTGTAAAAGTAATAAAACATAAAAACAACTATGATAAAATTTATATCACGGCGTAATTTGTACCGATCCCATAGTAAAGTCTTATACCACTCATTTATCATGTATGGGAGAGAATACTGTAAAAATGAAGCCCAAAAACAATGGTGCGGAAACTGCGTTTACCCCCGCCCTTTTCACATGACGCCCAATTGCTAAAAAAAACGGCTCCGGAACACCTGTGCGCCCAAATGCAAATTACACCTTTAAGATAGATCCCTGAGGGGTTGTTGAATCCAAAATGGGGAAACCTTCTGGATAGGTGTCTCACCTTGTTACCTCGTACTTTGGGGCTTTGCAGAGAGACTGCGACATGGCCCACCCAATTCTGTGTGCCAAAAGTCAAATAGCTCTCCCTCCCTTTACCCGCCCTGCACATGCTTCCAAACAGCAGTTTACCACCCCACATGTGGGATTGCCGAACTTGGAAGAAATCGCCAGATAACACCAATTTTGGGGCTTTTTTTTCCAAGATTCCTAGTAAAAAATTTACATTGTTCAGCTAAAATTGCTGAATTATTGGAAATATGAAAATATATATTTTTTTATTTTCTGAGCCTGAAACGCTAAAAAAATTTGTGAAACGAGCCTGTGGGGTCGATATATCACTGCACCTCTGGATATATTCCTTACGGGGGTGTAGTTTCACAATAATGGGGCTTTTTAGCGGGTATTTAATTACGTTTGGAACCTTTGGGTGTCCGCCAACTGTAATGGCTCCTAAATAAAATCGTAATGAAAATGAGGCCCCAGAGTTCCTGTAGGTGCCTCCTCCTATTCTGGGGCTTGGTGGTGAGCCTTAATAATGCACTAGGGCAACATATGGGATATCTCTGAAAACGGCAGAATCTGGGGAATCAATATTAATTAGCATTTCCCTGATCACATTTACCGCCCATTCTTGTCATAATGTATAAATATTGAAAATCGCAAGAAAAAGTGAAATTTGGGAAATTTCACTTCCACTTTGCACTTTAATTTCGTGAAAACACCTAATGGGTTAAGTAAACTTAAAATGCCCGGTTTTTGAATACTTTAAGGGGTGTAGTTTTCTTGATGAGTTCTTTTATAGGGGTATCCTAACATACAGGTCAATCAAAGTTACGTTAGAACTGGACTGGTCCCTAAAAATGTATATTGCAAATTTTCTGAGAAATTTGAAAATTACTACTAAATTTTTAAGCCCCCTAAATGTCGTAAAAAAAAAAAAAAAAGGACATTTAAAAAACATGATGCCAAACTACGCAGAAATATGGTAGATGCTAGTTATACAACTATTTTGAGTGGAATAATCTCTCTGTCTTACATGCAGAAATTTTTGAAGTTGAAATGGTAAATTTTTCACGTTTTTTCACAATAATTTTATATTTTTCACAAATAAACAAGCATTTTGGACCAAAAATTTCTCTTACTATGCTAAAAGCAAATGTGTCACTGAAGAAAACAATCTCTGAATCACATGGTTAGGTTAAAGTGTCAAAAGTTATTCTACATAAAGTGACACATGACAGATTTAAAAAATGGGGCTCTGTCAGAGAGGCCAAAACTGGCTCCGGCGGTAAGGGGTTAAACTGGACCATATGAAAGGCAAGGTTCTGTCTCAATTGGAAAACCTTTGTCTATATAACCTAGTGGGGATCCCCAGCTTGAAATCCTTGTCTGATAAGACATAATCATTGTGATTAATTGGTACATGGTATAGTGTATTGAAATATAACTTTTGCTTAATATACTTCAAAAAGCCAAAACAATTAATATTTTGGAGTGAATATTAATCACTGCAAAGTAATATGCGAGTAAACATATATTTGATAATTACATCTCGAGATATTTCAATACACCAATTAACCAACAATATTTAACCAAATTAAGGGAAAGATAAAGTATATTATAACATGATGATCTCGATGGCTCATCCATTTAATACTTAAATCTACTCCCTATTAACATATACAGAACAATTTAGCACATATAAATGTAAGTAATGGATATATATGACCTTTATAAAATGTCGCACTTCAGTTGTAATCCTGACACACTTCTCCCTCCATATACTGCCAGAGGGTTCATCAGGGGATATCCAGTACAGTTCCTTCAGTTCTGGATGTGTTTGATCTACACGATGTGCGTCACTACCGCTCGCATAGGGACTCCACTCCATATATAATGGCGCGGTAATGTGTGTTTCCCCCTGGGACTATTCCACCTCTAGCATCCCTTTCGCATCGGAGATGGTGACATTAGACCATCCCAACGTGAAGGGACCCTGTCCCAGTTTAAAGTCATTAACAAATAACTGACCACCTTAAAACACTATTACCTAAATACACAGCATTCCTAGAGCTGAAATGCGCATGAACCATGGACGCACATGGCTTCAAAACAATACGCTCATCATAGTAACATACCACACTGCCTCTAGCAGCCAGTCCACAGCCACTTCTTGTATTTTGCGGGATGGGGGTTAGCCCACCTGGCATCAGGGCTTTGTTCGCTTCCGAAACCAAATAGGAATCATAGGTGACATGTATAAATTTCAAGCGTACTTTTTTTTTATTTGGGCGCCGACACCAGATTCTAAATAGATATAGAAATATAGAATACGCAATTTTTGGGCCATTCATGAGCTTAATGCGCCAAACTTTGTAGGGGCATAATGAATGCGCCAAACTTGGCGCACAAGCTCATCAATGCGCCAAAAATCTTTGTATTCTAACTCTTCTATACTATTTTAAAACGTGGTGTCTGCCAATTTAAAAAAAAAAAATACGCATTCAAATTCTACATGCGCCCTTTTAAGTTTCAGGCTCGGATTATGAATTCTAGATTTAAATACACAGATTTTTGCCGCATTAAATAAACTTAAAGCCCAATTTGGGGCCTTACACCTATGCCCCCAAAAAAGTTTGCGCATTAAGTTATGTATGCGCCAAAAAACTTCAAACTGTCTATTCTACCTCTTCTATCTATTTAAAAACTGGAGTGTCGGGATCAAGGGAAAAAACAGTACGCATTCGAATTCATACTATCCCCCTTAATCATTTTGATTTATTTACCATGGGATAATTGATGGCGATCCTGCCCTGTGCAACAGATCCCAACTCACTGTCTGTATCTCAATGTTATCAAGTATCCTCACGCATGTGACCTTACTCTCGATAAGTGCCACCAGTGTGCATCAGAAACACTGGAATCAGGGGACCCAATTTGACTTTATCATATCCAGGGTTTAAACACCAAATAAATTAAATACAACTTAAAATAAATAACCAAGATTTTACATATACAGCAGTTGTGTTTCTCCATAAAACAACCCCCAATTCAGGTTTAAGACATTATAATGGAAAAAAAAAATGCAATACAGTTTTACATAGAAGAAAATTGGGCACCAATATTACTGATCATGGAATATCATACATTGTCCCCACTAATAAATCTGTGCACCCAGTTTTCATCATAAGCTATTGTTACCATCTGGAGAAAATCTGTAATGTTTCAACTTACAAATATCTTGCCTCCAATAGTAAGAAAAAATAACAACTCTCTACTAGTGATGAGCGATTTTCGTTTAAATATCCTCCCTGGTTTTTCAAGGACGATTTCCGTATTCATAATAGATTATGCCGATGGGCCCCTTAAAGTTTTATGGGAGAGGCCCCCCCCCTTCATTTTAGGGCCCCGTTCAACGGGTTATTTTTGCCGCGGATTTGCCGCCCGGGTTTACAATCGTCCCAAACCCTCGGCAAAACAGTCAGAAAAAATTTAAAAGCCTATTTTTTAATTTATTTCCCCCCACGACGCCCCTAATTTCCGGCCCGGGTTGCCCGGGCCCTTTTTTTGACCCGACCCGGGAAACCCCCCCCGGGAAAAAAAACCCCCCTTTTTTCATGTCCAAAAATTTTCGGATGGATTCACCACCTACAATATGGGGGAGGGGGGGGGGTTGGTGAATCCCTCGGGAAATTTGGGTTTCAAATAATTTCCACACTTTGTGGGGGACTTATTTTACAACCTTTTTTCCCAAATGATTTTTAACTTTTTTACGATCGGGAATCCGATGTAAAAATGTTCTGAAATAAGCCGTTTTGAACCCAGGCCTTACACCCAACAGGGGTGGAGGGCTGGAATTTTAAAAATCCAAAACAGTCCAAAAGGAACGGGGCTACATTTAGGCAACACACTTAGGTTTTTTAAAAACCACAGAAAAAAACTCCACCACCATTCCCCTTCCTGTCTTGTACCACAGCATGAAATCTTAAACCCGCATCACCCACAAATTAAAAATTGGGCCCGAAGGCATATTATTTGAACCCTCTTTTTTCTTGAAAATGGACAATTTATTTCCCGTCCCGGAACGCGGGCATGAGCCCCAAACTTATCTGACCAAAAATTTTAAAAAATTCCCGGGGGAAAAAGGAGTTTTTAAAACCACCTTTTTATTTTAAAACCTGGACATTGACTATATCTGTCCGGGCCCTTTCAGCATGACCCAAAAACTTGATGACCCACAGTTTAAAAAGGGCCCGGAAAAAAAGGGAAGTCCTTCAACCACCATTTTAGTTAAAAGGACAATACTATTTTTTCCCTGGGCCACAGCATGACCCCCAAAAACCTGGCATGCCCCAAACCAGTTTTAAAAAAATTTGCCGGAAAAAAAAAAGTCTTTGAAACCCCCAAATTTTAAAAGTTAAAAGGAAATTAAATTAAAACCTTTTCCTGGGCCACACCCATGACCCCCAAACCTGCATGCCCCCCAGATTAAAAAAGTGAGGGAAAAAAAAAAGGGGTTTTTTTTTCCACCAGGGTTTAGTTGAATGGAAAATTGACATAATCTGTCCTGTCCCCGGCAGTATGACCTTTAAACCTGTCTAACCCACAGATTAAAAAGTGTGGGAAAAAGGAAAGTCTTTAAACCCTTTTTAGTTAAAAACTGGCCCTTAAACTATACCTTGTCCTGGAACACGCAGATTAAACCATTAAACCTATCTAAACCCAAAATTTAAAAAGTGTGGGAAAAAAAAGGAGTCTTTAAACCAAACCATTTTTAGTTAACCGGAAATTAAAACTATCCCTGTCCTGGGCCACGCATGAGCCCCAAAACCCCCCAGGGGACCCCCAAAAATTTTAAAAAAGTCCGGGGAAAAAGGAGTTTTTCCCAACCCCCATTTTAGTTAAAACTGGAAAATTGACTAAAACCTGTCCCTGGGAAACCTACATTTAAAAATTTTTTCCCTTTTCCCCCCTTAAAATCCCAATTTCCCAGAGGAAAATTTGTATCAGTTTTTTTGGGTTTTCCCAATTTTTTTTATTTGTTTAATTCTAAAAAACCCATTTTTAAAAAAAAGGATGGAACCCCAAACCACGTCTTTTTTTTTTTTTTTTAAATTTGGGTTTAAAGGGTTTTTGTCCCCCAAACGGGTTTGGCTACTATTTTAAAGTCTTGCAAAAACAAGTCATTTTGCAAATTTGTCCCTTAACAGTGTCCAAAATTTTCCCCTGTTTTTGAAAGCCCCAACCCCCTTTGGGCCACTTTTGAAAATTTGGGAAGAAAAAAAGGGGTTTTTAAAAAACCACTTTTTTTAGAATAGGACCTGTAGTATAGCTGCTTTTTCACGGCAAAAGCCCCCAAAAATTCAAAAAATGACCCTTGACCCAAATTTTGCAATTTTTGAAGAAAAAATTCTGTTAGAAACCACATTTTTTTTTAACAATAGGCCCTGTAGTAATAGTGCATTTCACGCAAAATGCCCCCAAAAATTAAAAACATGACCCTTGTGCCACTTTTGCCAAATTGTGAAGAACAAATGGTTAGAAACAAAATTTTTTGGGTTAAACCTTTGTAGAAATTGGGCTGCATTTCATAGCAGCATGCCCCCCAAAAAATTTAAAAAAAAAAATGCCCTTCCCCAGCCACTTTTTAAAATTTTTGGGTGGGGGAAAATGCCACTTAAAAGCCAAAATTTCTGTTCCAAAAGGGGACCAGATTTTTAAGCTAAAAATTCCCCCAAACACCCCCCCAAAAAAATTTAAAAATTTTATGACTTCTCAGTTTTTTAAAAAAATTGTGGGGGGGAGAAAGGGCCCCTTAGAAGCCATTTTTTCTGTTTCAAAGGACCATAATTATAGCTGTTTTCTCACAGAAAAATTTGACCTAAAAATCTTTGACAATCCCAAAAAATTTTCCTAAAGATAAAGTGAGTAAATGGAAAAAACGGTTTTGTCATGAACCCTTTGGGGGGCTTTTACAGTCTACACACCGAAAAAAACCGAAAAATGATTTTTTTGGGGAACTGAGAAAAAAAAAACAGAGAAAAAATTTTTCTTTTAAAAAAACATTTTTAAAGAGGGACCATTTCTTTTGAAGGGGGAATGTGAAGTAGACCGGGAAAATAATCGGCCCCCGTGGGGCAATTGGGGGCACAAAACATCATCAAAAGGATCCATGCCTGATTCTTCTTGATAAAAAGCCCAATGATCCACATTATTGGGGAAAAAGGGGGTTGGTTTTTCGAAATTGACTCCTCCAGCTGTGCTAAAGGTGGGCTAAAGGTTTTAAAACCCGCGGGGCTGCGGGGGGGGAAAAAAACCCCTCTATGGTTTTGGCGAGTAGAAGGGCCCAATTCTTTTCCATTTGGGTTACCCAGAAGTCGTTTGGGGGCCCGGAACAATCCAAAAAACCCGGGGTGTTAAAACCAGATAGCCGGCCCAACCATGATTTAAGCGGGGTCCCCCTTTTTGTTGGATGGGGTGCCCTGTTTTAACTTTGCTTTTGGGAGGTTTTAAAATTTAAAGATTGCCAGGGGTTTCCCCCCATTGGTTTTGCCCCCTTTTCCCTTTCTGTTTCCCTGTTTTAAGTATTGGGCGCTCTACTGCGCCCACGTCGCGACTTTGTTCCCCCAAAGCCCTTTTTAAAGAACGTGAAGAACACAAACCAGATGTCTCCGTTGATCAATCGGGCAAGGTTTCCATTTCCTGCATTTTATCTTTTTTTGGGGTTTTGTGGAAAAAAATTTACGGTTTTTGTTTTGCCCCCGGGGATTAGGGGGTGACCCCACCCCAGAAAAACGTTTGTTCTTTTTTGTTTGCCTTTTTGGGGGAGGATCATGTTGGGGGAAAATTGGAGCATCCCAAGCATCATTTTGAGGTTGGACCCTTTGTTTTTTCCCAAAGCCTCTGGGTCGGGGGGCACACCCAAACTAAATTTTTCCTCATTTTCCCCTCCCCCCGCCTAAAATTTTCGCGCCCGACCTTTTTTCCAAGGGGGGAAACGAGGGAAAACCTTTGGGGGTGTCCAGGTTACCTCCCCCCTTCCCCCTCCGTTACCCCCGGGGCACACTTTAAAAACACAGCCCTCACCCCCTTTAGATTGATGCACCCCTGAGAGTGAGCGCCTCCTTCCCCAAATCCCCGGGGACCCAAACCACTACCAAAATGAAGCCGATAAAAATTGTGAAACTGGGGGGTTGTGTATTCACGGAGGGGAAAGGCCCCTTTGGTCCAAATTTTGTCCCCCGGTCCCCTCCTCCGCGCGGGTTTGGGCCCTGTTTTTCAGAGGGCCCCAAACTTTTCTTTCCCGGGGACTAAGACACTTTTGCCGCAACTGTGTCCATCTCCTTCCTTGCCCCTGGGGGGAAACCTTGAGTTTAGATTGTAAAACGAATTTTTCAGGACTAAGTTTCCCAAAAAGCCCCATGCGAAAAGGGGCATTGTCCGCATCCCCTTTTGGGGCTTCTTTCAAAATTTCCAAGGGTTGGTGCGAGCCCCTATCACCTGCCTCCACCCCCTCAGTGGATCAAACCCCCCCAGGTCCCCAAACCGCGGGCTTGTAAGGAAAAATGGGGCCCAATTCGAAAACTGCTAAGGTTTTGCACTGCTGCCCCCCAATCGCGGGGACCCTGTGGAGGGGGGAAAAATTCCAGGTGTTGCCACCAAAAATTTAAAGGGTTTGAAGGGGGGGCCCCGGGGGCTGGGGTTGCAACGCAGCCGGGGGGGACAAACAGGGTTGCGAACGGGGGGAATGCAAACCCTCCCCCCTAAAACCCTTCCCTCAGCGGGCCCCCCAGCCCCGGGAGCCTTAAGAAATTTTTTGGACACGGGGGTTCAGGACATGTGCCAGGCAAGGTATTGTGCTAACCCTTTCCGATTTTAAAAGGGGGGCCGCAGATTTGCCCGTTATCGAAAACCCCACCCTCCCGGCACAAGGTTCTTGTCAACCACCCCGCGCTCGGTCCTTTTGCGGGGGGAATGCCCAAAAAACCCCTGACCTGTGGTGGACTTCTCCAAGAAAGATTAATTTCAACACGGCCTGGTTTTCTGGGCACGTGATGCCACCAGAGGAACTTGGAGGAAAAAAAACCCTGCACCATCCCTGCGGTTTTGAAGAGCGTTCGCCCCCGTTTTGAGAAGCCACCGTCACTACCAGAGAAATCCAAACCCAAACTCATCCCGTGGGATGGGCACAGAGATATAAACGGCCCTTGGCCCGGGGTTAATATCCAAGTGTCGGGGTCAGATGGACTTTTTCCCGGGCACAGATGGGAGGCAACGCGCTTGAAATTTTAGATGACACGTGGGGTGGCAGGGCAAGGGGAAAATTTTTTGGCAAAGAAATGCCTGCTTTACATCTGGATTGGGGGCAGGCAAGGGGCCCTGAAAGTTTGGGGGGGAACCCATCCGTTTTCCCCCAATGGAAAGGGGAAAAATTTCCCCCAAAAGTCTGGCATTTTCCGACATTCAAAGGCTTTTGCTTTGGGATGGTTTGGGTTTAAAATGTTTTTTTCTGCTCCCCCAAAATGGAAGCAGAAGGTGGCTGTTGACTGGCCCCTGACGGCATGCAGGGCATCAAATTGGGGGAAGGAGAAAGGGTTTTGGATGGGGCTCTGGTGGGGGCTGGTGGTTAAATCGGCGACGGGGGAGGCTGAAGGGAGGTGATCCCTGATAAAAGTAACCCCCCCCGGGGACTGGGAAAATTTAGGAAAAGCTTTGGGGGTGGCGGAGGGGAGGGGGCGGAGACAGGGTTTGCAATGGTTTTGGAAACCCGGGTCAGTGTGGGGCCCTTTTTTGGGCCCAAATGGGGCCTCCATTTTTAACCTCATACGCTGCCCTTGATAGGGGCATGTTGGTGGTGGTTAAAAAAACCTAAGATTCTTGCCCCTACCCGATAAGTTTACCCGGGAAAGGCGGCAAAATGGGCATCGTTGGGGAATTAAAAGGCTTCCCCAAGAAAGGCCCCGGCTTGAAAGGTCCCCGGAAATTTTCGAGGGGGGGATAAGCCGAGGGGCGGTGTTTCCCAAATGTCCCTGGGTGGGGGAATCATCTCAGCGGACTTCTGCTCCGCCCCCCTTTCCCTTTTTGGGGGAGGACCGTAATGACACTACCCCAACTTTTTCCCCCCTCGTCCGTTTATGAAGCGGGTCGCAAGAAAAACTGCTGAAAAACCCGTTTGGGCTGCAATTTTTCATCCCCCATCCCTCAAAACAGGTGACTTTGGGGGGTCCCGAAATTCTGAACCAGGAGCCCCGGGCTTTCAAGAAAAAAGGCACTTTCAGGCCTTGCCGACCGCCCCCGGGGGTTTTTTTCCAAATTTAAAAAGGGTTCCTTCCTCCTCCTCTGATGGAAAACCGTAACTGGGAATTTTTCACACAAAATCTTTCCCCCTTTGGCCTGTTGATCTTTTGAAAAGCCTTCTTTTTACCCAAAACCGCATTTTGTCATCAAAGAGGTCCCTTTAGAAAGTGGATTATCCACAAATGGTGGGTTTCACGAGTTTTAAAATTTGGGGTGCCCTTGTTCCCTGTTTGGGGGGCGGATGCTGATTATGCTGAAAAACGGGCCAAATTTTTTGGGCCCTGATGGGGGAAAGGAGGTAAGACTGCTGGAAAGCAGGTTTTCTTAACCACTGAAAACAATTGGCGGGCCTGTTCGTTTTCTGAGATTTACAGGGACCCGCCCCCGGATGACAAAGGCCCGACGGGCCCCGAACCGGGCAATTCCCCCCGGGATGCGTGTTGTGCCAGCACTGGAAGGAGCCCTTCTCTTGTACCTCTTCCAAACCCTGTCCTAAAACCCCTCTTTGCCGTTTCCACCTACATTTTTCTCCATGTTTAAAAAACTAAAAAGAAAAAAAAGTATGGGGAAAAGGGTTTTTTAAAAGTTTCTTATTAAAAGAAGGGAAATCACAGTATTTTTAAATCCCCCCTAATTTTTCCATAGCCAAAAAAGGAAATTTTTAAAATGAAATGTTTCTAGCGGGAAAACCTGTGAAATGGGTCGGGGGAAGAACCGTTTTAAACAAAAAAAACCCGTGTTCCCTTTCCTTTAGTCCCCCCGGGAGTACAAAAATGCCCCGTAGGACTAGGAATTTATATTTTTCAACAAACTATCTACAATTTGGGTATCTCGCCCAAACCTGAGATTCAACGATTTCAAAAAAAACCCATTCAAAAGTTTCACGGATGAAAATTTTTTTTTTTTGCAGCAAAAGACAAAAAGAGAACAGTTTGCTAGAAAAGTTTCTATCACAAATTTTTTCGACAAGTGGGGATTTTAAAAAAAACTTGCGCCCGCACCAAATGCAAAAACAGGTATTTTAAAAAATTTTAGGGGAAAAAAAACGGGGTTTTTGGCAAAATTTAAAAAACCCCAAAAGAGCTACAAAATTTTTATCAAAAAGAAAAAAAAAACGGGGGCCCCTATGACCAAAAATTTGGGCCCCCTAAGTAAAAAAAACAAACCCATTTTTAAATGTATACTTTATTAAATAAAGGTGGGTTTTGCACCCCATGAAATACACCCGCAATTAAATAGCAAAATTTTTGTATTTTTTAATTTAAATACCGATGGGGTCTTTCAACAAAAAATGGGCTGCGCCCCAAAATGAAAAACACATAATTAAATTTTTGTACTGAAAATAATTTGGGGTTTTTTCACCTAAAGAAATACACCTCGGGTTTACTGAAAAGTTCCCGTATCCTATTGGGAAGTACAAAGGGGTCTTTTGAACAAAAAATGGGGTGCGCCCAAAATTTAAAAACACGTAAATTTTTTTGTGAAATGAAAAACCCAAAAGGGGGTTTTTGCACCTATGAAATAAACCTGCGGTGAAAATAGAAAAGTTCCCGTATCCTAAGGGACCCTACAAAGTGGGTTTTGAAAAAAAACTGAGCTGCGCCAAAGTGAAAAAACCCCAATTTAAAATTGTGTTCGGATAATAAAATGTTTTTTTTTTGCCCCCTAAAGAAAAACACCCCGCGGGGACTAGAAAAGTTCTGTATCCCAAATTTTAAAAAACAAAATTGGGGCTTTTAAAAAAAATGAGCTGGCGCCAAAATTTGGAAAAAAAAAACCAAAATTTAAAACAAGTTTCCCGAAAATAAAAGGTGAGTTTTGCACCTATCAAATCACCTGCAGTTACTAAAAAGATTTTGTATCCTAATTAAGTACAGGCGCCCCAAAACACAAGCTAATATTTCAGCAAAAACTGGCCAAAAAAATGTTTTAAAAAAAACCCTTTTTAAACAGGGTTTAAAAAACAGAGTCGGGCTGCAAAAATACCAATTTTCCTTTCAAAAACCTGCCTGCCCCGTCCCGCCCGGTTCGCCCCCCACCCCCCCTCCCCCAGCCTCCCCGCGGCTGTAACATCGCCAAAAGCTTTTTTAAAACACTCAGCCTAACTAACTAATAACTGAAATTTCTTAATCACCTTTGTTTTAAAAATTTTAAAGCTAAAAGCATAGTTTCGTGTGGGAAAAATAGAAATGTTTCCCCGACTGTTTTTGAGAGAGGGGCCCAGTACAAAAGTCCTGCCCATTAAAGAGACCCCTGGAAAAACACGATGCTGAACCCGGAAAGGGGTGTTTTTATGTAAAACAGGGGGCATGTGTTTTTTCCGCCAATCAAAACCCTTCACATCCCAGTCATGACGTCGGGACACCCAACTCACCCTGCTCTATTCTTAAGCTGCTTTTTCTGGGCCAAAAGACAGGAAGCGGCGAAAAAAGTTGCGTTAAATTTAAAAGATTTGGCAGTTTTTCCCCCTAAATTAAACTCGGTTGGGTGGAAAAAAATTTCCCATCAACATAAAAACCGTGCCGATTTAAAATTTGTCGATAAAATTGCTCAAAAACTACTCCTACCAAGATGTTTTCAGGTTAAAATTTCCCCAAATTTTAAAACAAGGGGCAGCCCCGTTACAGTCATACATATATGCTTAATCCTAAAACTATAATCAATATAATCAATAAATGGATGGGTATAGGAACATTCTCGTTCGGATTCTCCCATTGTGTATAAAAACACTACTGTGGACCCATTGGTATGATTACATATGGGGGCATGGCAGTTGTTAAATAACACATAGAAAGTGTTGTGTCTCATTAAGACCTACACCTGGCTGCAACGTTTTCATTCTAGATCCATTCAGCTTCTTTTTTAAGTAATTTTTTTTTTATCAATATCCCCTTTTCTAGAGGATACAATGATTTTTTCAATACAGGTAAATACAAGATTAGAATAAACTCCTGAATATTCGTGCCAAATGTGTTGTGACAGTGGGGTCTCCCTAAGGTTTCCCCAAATGGGCCGAGATATTTTTAATTTCTTATTTTTAAAGTCTGATTGTTTTTTCAAACCCCATTGTTACCACATATGCCCAAATACATAAATTTTACAAACCCCCCGAAAATTTGCAACATGAAAACCCCCTCTTATAAACTTTTTTTCAGTCACGCGGGTTTTAAATGTTTTGGATTTTTTCACAAATGGACAAGCCACACTCCCGACACACTTATGCTTTCCGATTGCCCCCTATCCAACCATGTTCCCTCCCTTTTTATGGGAAAAATGGTGGGTGTGAATGGGTCCTTTAAGGGGTAGTTTTTTCCTTTTTTCTTAAGTTATTTAAAGGCCCCTCCGGGCCCGCCAAATTCCCCCAAACCATATCCACCCTTTAAAAATGCACCAAAAAAATGCTCCGGTGAAAGCACCCCTACAAGATATCCGTCCTTTCCCTTCCCTTTTTTTTTAAAATTGGTTTTAGTTTGGGGTATTAATATATCTAGAGATAAATCACTGCACAGAAATGCCTTGATTAAAATATAAATTTTAATGAACGACGTTTAAAAATAGTCCCAAAATATATGCAAAAAAAACTTCATAAAAAGGGTTTTTCATACGCATTGGGAAATTTAGTTGTTTGGGACATTTATTGGGGATTGTATCATTATTTTTGGGTATAGAAATTTAAAATGGGTTTCATTTCCTTTCTCCTGATACCAATAGGGCAGATCCAAAACAAAGATGTCCTTCTTTAGGGTGTAGTTGCCCATTTTTAAAAACCAGGGATTCACAGGTGTGGTATATCAGGAGAAGATGAAATGTCCCAGCCAATAAATTCTATACTCTCCCTTTATTCACCCTGCCTAGAAAGTGGAGTAATCACCCAGAAAAGGGAGGCTCCATTTTACCGGTTGTCCTAAAAAGACCCTCAGTATATTTTAAAACAAAGGGCCCCTTTTATAAAAATCACTTTCAAAAACACAAAACAATTTTTTAAACCCCAAACAAAATTTTTTTTAAAGGGGTCCCCAAAGCATTTCCCCGTTTGCTCTTTTTTCTTCGCAAAACAATGAATTTAGTGTTGAGAATATATGAAGTTATTTTTTAAATTTTTTTTAGAAAAATTTTTTTATATATCGTTCATTAAAAGATTTTGTTTTTTGTCCCGGGCCTTTCTGTTGGGTTTTATTTGTTAAAATTTTCGAAATTTGGGAAAAACTCCCTTTGCGGTTCAATATTAAGTTTTGTAATTTTACGTGTAATGTCATTAAAAAAATATTTGTGTACTTTGCCTATTACATTGCAGTGACTAATATTCCCTCCAAAATAGTAAAAATTTTTTTGGGGTTTTTTTTAAATATATTTTGTAAAAAATTATATTTAAAAATAGGGGGTTTTTTATTTGGCGGTTTTTTTTAAAACCCAAACCTAAGTTTGAAGAGATTTGTTGTTTGTTTCGATGACTTGGGGAGAAATTAAGCCCAGAAATTTTCCCCTGCTTTTGGGGAGGGGTCCCAAAATTAGGTCAATTAAGGGTGTAAGCCCCATTAAAATAATATCAGAACCCCATAAAAAATAATATTTTGGTATGTTTACTAAAGGGTTCTAGAAACCGAGTTTTTTTTTTTTTTAAATTTTCGGGATAGACTGTTTCCAACAAAGCCATCTGGTTAAACCCCTTTTAAAAAAAACAACCAAACCCAAAAGGGGAATTTAAAAAGGCTTGATGGCCTACTATATGTTTTTACATAGTTGTCATAGGTAGTGTAAAAAGTAGGCCAGTGTTCAGAAAAAAAAATGTACTTGGATTCTTGTTGTTTTGTGAAGTCATCCAGACTGGGACCTCATGGCTATTTCTCCAGTCCTGGTACTATATTGCATAACATTTTTCTACTGAGCAGAGAAGCCATATCGAAGTTAAAATCCCTGCACTCTGGAAGAGCCTGTCAGCAGAAAAGTTATTTTATGGTCACCAGGCTGCTCTAAAATATTATAAACAGCAGAGCAGTGCTTGCTTTATCAGATTACTGTAGTTTATAAAGTAGCCATTCCATAAAGAAATCTACACTAGTTAACTACAATATGAGCAACTCCCTAATATTCAGGCTGTGTGAGCGTGCACTTTAACAATTCTATGTAAAAAATGGGCATTGAGGCATGTTATAATCATTTACAGATTTACAAATTTCCTGAGAACATACGATAATGTCCTTCCAAACGAGTAAGCATAGTAAAACAATTTGCAAATGTCATCATATTGTCTGGTTATTTTTTACACATACGCACTCCAAAAAGGGTTTCTTTTTAATACCACCAATAAAGGAAAGAAGAAAATTAACCCATTTAAACACTCTGCAGTAAATTCCCCATAGCCCTAGGTAGCTCTGTACCTTTCAATTACAGTTGCTTCTAAGATTACAAGGAATATTTAATACACTGCAATTCTCCCGGTCTCAGAAGGCTTAAGAATGTCAAGCTTCATAACACAAGAGCTAGTTTTCTTTGCTTGTAATTTAAAACATACAGTACAAATGTTGCCACTTTATCAAGCTCCAGCACTAAACATTATTGTTACAACCTGCATGGTTTATAGTTCTCTAAATGGAGCTTTATTAAAATTGTCTTTAGAGTGGCTTAGCTGATTACACTCTGCCTCAGAAATGAACATGTAAATTTACTAGAACTTGTTAACTTTTTTTCTTCACAGAGAAAATGTTTAAAACTTTCAATGCAATCTTATTTGATTTGTATTGTGCTGTTTTATTGGAGTTTGGCTGAACAAAACTTTAATGCCTATGTTCTTTAGATAATTTATTTATGTGGTAAATGAAATGTCAGATTGGGGAAACAACTAAATTTATAGGCAGTGAAGCAAAAGCATGTATACTGGGCATGTTTCCTCTTAAAGGGGTCCAACTCGTTCATGAAACTATAAACCATAAGCATAAATCAAAACATCATATACATCTGTAATAAACAACATATAATTAAACCAATTATTCTCTATATATAATTCATTTAAGTAGTTCAGAATATTCTAGACTGGAAAAAAAAAACTAGAAGTATTAGAAATGTAGCCAAAGCATGTATTCTAGGAGACCAACTCTTTCATGAAACTATATACCATAAGCAGTAATCAAAGCAGGTTACACCATTGTAATAAACAACCCCATAAATGCTCTTCATATCATTTATTTAAGTGTTTAAAAATGTTCTAGATTGGAGAAACAACTAGATATACAACAAAAGTTTGTATACTAGGCATGTTTTGTTTTACAGGGGCGCTACTCTTTTATAAACCGTGCCACCATGTAGTGGGTGAAACAAGTACTGAACATGTCACCAATTAAAGTAAATACATTTCTAATGGTGCTATTGACATGAAATTCTCACCAAATGTTGGTAACAACCCACAAAGGCAAAGAAATCAAACCATAGATGTCCATAAATTAAGTTATGTTTTATAATGAGAAATGACACAAGGAAAAAGTATTGAACACGCTTACTGAAATGTATTTAATACTTGGTACTAAAGTCTTTGTTAGTGATAACAGCTTCAATACATCTCCTGTATGGAAAAACTAGTGGCATGCATTGCTCAAGTGGGATTTTGGCCCATTATTCCATGCAAACACTCTTTAAATCCTAAACATTTTGTGGGCTCCTTCAATGAACCCTGTGTTTTAGTTCCTTCCATAGATTTTCTATGGAATTCAGCTCAGGTGGTTGGCTGTGCCATTCCAGCAGCTTCATTTTCTTTCTCTAAAACCAGTTGATAGTTTCCGTGGCCGTGTGTTTGGGATCATTGTCTTTCTGAAATGTCCACCCATGTTTCGTATTCATCATCCTGGTAGATGGCAGCAGATTTTTATTAGGAATGTCTCGGTACATTTTTTCATTCATCCTTCCTTCAATTATATGAAGCTTGTCAGTGTCATATGCTTAAAAACAGCTCCACACTATGATGGTCCCACCTCCAAGCTTTACTGGTGGTATGGTCTTTTTTGGGGGGTATGCAGTGCTTTTTGACCTCCAAACATGGTGTTTATTATTGCATCCAAAGAGTTTAATTTTGGTCTCCTCTGACCAAAGTATATTCCCCCACTATTTCACAGGCTTGACTAAATGTTTTTGAAAAAACTTTAAACGCGCTTGAACATGCTTTTTGTTCAGCAATAGAATCATGCATGGTGATCATGCATACAGGCCATTAATGTTTAGTGCATTACCTATTGTTTTGTTTGAAACAATTGCACGCACTAATTCCAGGTTTTTCTATAGCTCTCTACAGATAGTTCTTGAATCTTGGATTAATTTTCTGATTGTTCTTTTCAGTCTTCTGTCTGAAGCCTTGCAGGGAGCAGCTGGTCAATGATGGTTTATTGTGAAACGATGTTCTTTTCAATTCCGGACTATGGCCCGAACAGTGCTTACCAGAGCCTTCAGTATTTTAGAAATTTTTCTGTAAGCAATGCTATCAGTATGTTTTGCAACAATAAGGTTGCGAAGGTCTTGAAACAGCTTACCGGTTTTATCCATCATGAGATGCTTCTTGTGTGGCACCTTGGTAATGAGACACATTTCTATGGGCCATTAGTTGAACCAGCTGATATTATTTTTCACTAAGTGGCAGGATTTCTTTATAATTACTTATTACATAATTTATTGAAAACTATGTTTTAAATTCTTTTCTATAGTGGATTGTATGAAGTGTTATCTACATATTGTTTCATGTTAATAGCAACTTTATAAATATATATATATATATATATATATATATATATATATATATATATATAATTAGAAAATGGGTGACTTGTTCAATACTTATATCATTCAATGTATGTAAAGAGGGATCTCTTAGTAAATGACACATAACTTTGTGGCTGAACATATAAGTCTATTTTCCTTCACAACAGCAGCATGACATCCTTTATGGTTGCAGAGCAAACTTGGTGGCACAGTACCCTGTTGACTACAGTGATACATGTTTTTTTTTGTTTGTTTTTTTATTTTTTATTGTTTTTTTATTTGTTTTATTACTGTTAAGCGAATGCTATTTCACCCACCGATATAATATTCTTTAAAAAGTACTCTGGCTACATACAAATGTTAGATTGACTGTGATATCATGGCTGGGTGTGTTATCTGCTCTTATCACAGAAGTCAATGGAAAGCTGTGAAACAGTTGAGATAACATTCTGTGTTGTGATATCATGATCCGTCAGGATTAGCTACATCTGTATGTAGTGCAACACAGAGCATTATTGAAGAACAATGGGCAACGTATTAACGTTGGCGCTGACAGTTCTAAATCGCTTTAAGGCAGTGTAGAATGCTCCAGAATGTATGAACCTGTTCTTCTGCAGGTCATACATACAGGGGCATTGTACTGCCATTACGACAAGTCTGGCTCAGGCACCACCTTTAACTTGATCTGGCTGTTCTAACTGTTCTGCGCCTAGATTTGGCATCAAAGAATCATAAATATGTCTAATTCTATGAATGTAGTTTGACACCCCCCAGAATGCCCATAATCTTTGCACATTAAAAAGTGTCTTTGGTGCATTACAAAGGGACTTATCGCAACAAAGTTTGGAGTGCACCTGTTCATACATTTTTTTTTTGGTTCAAAGTACACCAGAAAACTAGTGCAGCCCCGTTCATACATGTTGCCCAATGTCTTCCATTTTTATTCCTTCTTACCTTGTAATGTAGGTTCTCTTATGGAGCCTACATTTCCTATGATGCCTTTGACTTTGCAGAGACAAAGAGAGACGAGAATCTCATCACACTACACTTCTCTATCTAAGGGCAGCAGGTGATAGATCACCCTGCTGAGTCCTCTGTGCAATTCTATCAGACGCAGCCTCAACCTGTCTCCAGTGCTTACTGTTTGTTATAGGGTATGCACGATTTTATAGCAGGTGTATAGTGTGTGCGCAGCTATACGCCTGCTGCTTTAGAAGTGTGCGCTGGCCAGAGTACAGCCCCATGTACTCTGATACCCCTAAATAAAATCCATATGCATGCCACACTTTTCCGTTTTTTAATCTAAATTTTTTTAGAACAGAACGTATCATTTACTTTTTACTTCACAAATACTTGCTACATGGAGGAACAATTCAAGGGGTATGAATACTTTTGCAACCCATTGTATGTACAAGCAATTCATTCTTTGTATTAACTACTAAATGTCAGTAAACAAAATGGCAAGTGGCTTCTACTCTTAACATGATTATATTATAGTCTCCACCTTATACGTTCTCATTCATGCACGGCACTGTATTTGACTTTCTGTTTAAACAGGTCATCTTAAAAATAATTCCACTTCAATAACTTTCTGAGACTGAGGCTATAATAACTCTTTAATTTTCATTTATCCTTTATTGAAAGATGATATATAAATACATAACCTTCATTTTTTAATCATAATGGGTCTGTTAACAATGTATGTGAAAGTTCTGCAATTTATAATTCGATTACAACAGTGGTGAGGTAGGGCATACTATATTTATAATTGTCCGTATATATTCTAATTTAGTGAAATTAGTATTACATTTAATGTGAAGAGAGTCTTCAGATCTACAACAGCTTAGGTTCTGTTCACACTAACAACCTGGTAGCCACTTGAAAGCTAGGATTAAGCCAATTGGTTCTTTTTTGCTATTAGTCTTACTGACCAGTGGATGTTATAAAAATAAGGAAATTGATGGTATCCTTTATATATGTTCCTAACTAAAGGTGGATTCATATTATTCTATCTGTTGGTAGTATCAGTTGGTGTGCTATGATAAAGGGTACCACAATGGTGTAGCCACTAGAAATCAATAGAGCTACTACGTTTTTCATGGCACAGATAATGAGTTTACTCTATTTGCAAAATGTACATGCCTTCCATGTGGGACACATAAGCATGGTCTATCTTAGTCTATCTTAGTTTTGCATCCCGTACATAAAGGGCGACATGTATGAATAGGGCTGCACCATTTTTTTTTGCATGCTTTGATCCAAACAAACTGTCATAGCCCTGTTCTATAGATGTATTAATTGTCATGTGCCAAAACACTTTTGAATGCTCCCAACATGTGGGGTGTGTCGCGCCAGAGTTGTACAATGTGACAAAAATGTGCCAAAGTTTGCCACTAAACTGTCATACAAATCCATACCAGTTTCAAAGTGGTAAGGTGGAGACCACTTTTGGTGTAGAACATTTATAAAGTGCTGTGAGACACTTTCATACATAGTGTCGGATCATACAGAACAGAGGTAGAGCTAACAAGTCGGCGCCAGGTCCATCTACTCACATGTCCCTCAAAATGTACACCACTGGCAAATAGTACCAGCTTGGTCCAAATAGGACTATATTTACTCAATTTATATGGGACACAGTGTTCAGAGTTTACCACTGACGGATGACATAATGCCTTGTAGCCCCACCCTTAGTTATAATACCTTAAAAAGTCTACACGTTTTCCTAATGATGACATCAGAACTTTATAGCTATACTGATACTAGAGTTTCCATATTTATACAGAGATTATTAATAAAAGATAAATGGATTGTCATCTTGGACAGTCCCTTTGTTTGAAGAATCACGAATTACATATATTTTATCCTTCCTTTGATAACCCTGGGCCCTGAAAACCTTTTGGGAGACCACTGCAAATGTAACCTGTGGCACCACCGAGGAAGAAGTTTTACAAAATTCTCATTGAAATTAATTGGCTATGTGTGTAATGCATGGATGTGTTGGGTCCTCCAATTAAACCCCCATGAAAAAACCTAAATTCTCGGTCGCATTTTTATCAAAGATGTTTAAGGCCCACGATTTTTAACCTATCAGATGGGGGAAGTCCTATCATCTTTACCTCTCAAAAAGCCAATCAAGGCCTCCACGGTCAACCGACCCCTTATTCAAGAGAAAAAATAAAAAAACACACCCCCAAACCGCAAGCCCCCTTTTAGACACCTGTGAGAGTGGGCTTGCAAAACCCAAAATGGAGGGACCCTTTTCCCCCCATAAAATTTTAAAATCAATATACACCAAATAAAACGTATGTTCTGCCCCAAAAAACATTTTCGGGAAAAAACGTATGCAAACCGGGGTGCCACTGGCGGGGGCTGGGGGCCACATATAATTATACATGTAAAACAAAACAGACCGCCCCCCAGCGGCACACTATTTGCAAAAAGTGGGGCCGTAGTGTGCCCCCTGGCGGCGGCCCTGTGTGTGTAACATGTATACTTAAATGTGTGCCCAGCCCTGCCAGGGGCACCCGGGTTTGGGCAAACGTTTTTTCAGAAACTTTTTTGTGTGCAGAAACATACGTTATTTTGGTTAAATTGGGTTTTAAAAAACTTATATGGGGGGGAAAAGGGGGTGCCTCCTTTTTGGGGTTTTCGCACCCGCCCCTCTCACAGGCTGCCCATAAAAAGGGGCAGTTTGCAGGTTGGGTGGGGTTTTTTATTTTTTCTCCTGAATAATGGAGGTCGGTTGACCCAGTGGGGACCCCTTGATTGGCTCTTTTGAGGGAAAAGATAGCATAGACTGCCCTTTTTCCTGAAAAAATAAACGTTGAAAGTCGTGGGCAGTTTCAAAAATCTTTTGATCAAAAAATGCGAACCGAGAATCTCCCGATTTTTTCATGTGTGATAGATAGCATAAAAACTACTTTTGGGATTTCCACCAAAAGTATCCCCCCCCAAATTGCAGACCCCACTTTATAGCTATTCTTTGAAAGTTAAGGTGCTGAATGGGTGACATTGCCTAAACCCAAAAAAGGTATTTTAAAAACCTTTTAAGGGGAAATTTTTTCAAGCTAAACCCCACAGCCTACATGCGGGCCCCTTTGGGCCCCACTTTGTGTCACCCTCTCTTCCCCCTGCGTCCCGGGGGCGTGAAATCTGTTGTCCCCAAAGTCCCGGGCCCGCGGGGCGCCGTACTGACGGCCAGGACTTACCTTGGCATGTTCCTGGTCCCCTACTCTCTGCCAGCTGATGTGTGCTAGCTCTGCAGAATTTAAAGGGATAGCGCACTGGTAATTGATTCTGCACCATACTAACCCGTGGCTGTTGCCACAAGCAACTCACATCAGGGTTTGCGACCTGGGGGTCTCTTGCAGGAGCAAGCCCAACTGGCCTTGCGGCGGGATCTGGTGAAAACTAGGGCCCCTAAGACTCTGCTACCTGACGTGGCTTACACCGCCACTTGTGGTGGTCCAGTGGATTCACACACCAATGGTCGTTACTGTCTACTCCAGTGGCCGTTACAGTTAGAGCCAGCCATCGATCCTGCGATGCCTCTGCCAAACATTCGGGAGATCACGACAAAGCAGCAGTCACAACAAATTGCTCAGTACGCGCAACAAGTTATCCAACTGACCACCATGATGAACCAGCTTCTTGCAGTCCAACAACCGCCATCACCACCTGTTTCTGCTTCTCCACCTACAGTTCCTGTTGCATCCATTGGTCCCAAGCTACACTTCTCTTTACCGACCAAGTATGACGGGAACAATAAGGCCGATCAGGGCTTCATCACACAGTGCACCATGCACATGGAACTCGTGGCTAACCAGTTTCCCACTGAACTCTCCAAGGTGGCATTCATGGTCCGTCTCCTCATCAGGGAAGCTTCTGGGATAGGAACAATCCAGTGACTGCTAACCTACCTGCATTCCTGGAAGAATTCTGCAGTATTCTTGAGGAACCTGCCTGAGCATCTTCTACAGTGACAGCTCTGCTAGACCTATGCCAAGAGGACTCCTCAATTGGGCAAAACTTTGCCTAAGAGCTGTCGTGGAACAATATAGCCCAATATAGCCCAAAATATATAACATTTTGAAGGGGCCTTGTAGGAAGAATGGAAGACGTAAGGACAAGCTGACCAGTAGAGACCTCCCGTCTTCTCTGAGTGACTGCATCCTTCTTGCCACCTGCATTGACATTCACTTCACTGAAAGAGAGAAGGAGCATCACCAAGAATGCAAACCACACCATCTTCCCCATCTTGTTCCAGTGTTTCAAAGGCCTCCACTGCCTCTACCAATGGCTTCCTGTCCATTGTGTCCTGTAAACTCCCACACCTAGGCTTCATGTGAGTGGCGGCCCTAGGTGTGAACCCTACCTCTTCATGTCTGACCATGCCAGTCCAGCTCTGCACCCCTTCTGGTGTCATGTACCAAAACTCTGCCTTCATGGATTTAGAATCAGCCGGGAAATTTGTTGAAGCTTCTCTAGTATCTAAGTGTCGTCTCCAGGTGGTCCGGATTGTCAAGCCTCTGATTAGATCTTCCATTAATGGTGAATGCTTGAATGATTCTATTCAATTCCACAGTGCACCCCTGAGTGGAGGCGTTCCACAAAGAAAAAAATTAGTTCTACATGTTACCCTGCTCCTCCTCTTCAGTGCTTCTGTGTCTTCCATGGCTACAGAATCATGCTCCACTGCTCACGTTTCAAACGGACGAAGTCACACGTTGGGGACAAGACTCTCATTCCTGGTGACTTGCGGTATCGCGTCCGGTGAGTACCACTCCTCCAGTAACGTCGTTCACTCCTCTGCTGGAGCTGCCTTTAGCATAACACGAGTATGCTGATATATTCTGCAAGAAACAAGATGAGACCATCCCGCCTCATTGTGCCTGTAATTGTCATATTGACCTCCTGCCTGGTACTACTCTTCCTCGGGGCAGGGTCTACCCTTTGTCCATGCCCGAGACACAGGCCATGGCGGCCTATATAAAAGAAACTCTTCAGAAATGCTTCATCCGCAAGTCATCCTCTCCAGCCAGTGTGAGGTTCTTCTTTTTGGAGAAAAAGGATGTTTATCTTCACCCCTGCATTGACTATCAGTGTCTCAATAAGATTATTGTAAAGAACTGATATCCACTGCTACTTCTCTATGGTGGTGGTGTCAAGTGTGGCACTTAACAAGAAGAACGGAAACCCCAAGTCCTGGCCAACTGTGGCATTCTCCCATTTGAAGTCCGCATTCGCCTCTGCACTTATCATATCTAGACCTGACCCGGAGAAGTCCTTCTTCCTTGAAGTGGATGCCTCATCTGTGCAAGCAAGTGTGGTCCATGCACAGAAAACCAAGGTCAAAACCATTACTTGGGGGATTTTTATATTAAGATTTTATCCCCTGCTGAAATAAATTATACTATAGGCGATCAAGAATTGTTTGCCATTAAGTTGGCTGTGGAAGAATGGGGCCATGTACTGGAGGAGGCTCATCACCTGATCAACATATTCACCAACAACCATAAAAATCTTTTATACCTCCAGACAGCACAATGCTTGAATTCCCAGCAAGCCAGATGGTCCCTCTTTTTCTCCGGGTTTGATACTCTCATACACTTCCAACCAGCAGACAAGAATATCAAGACTGATGCCCTCTCCAGTGCCTCTGATGTTGCTGGCCTAGACTTCGCACCATGGTATATCATTCCTCCTGAACATCTGATTCTGGGTGCGCCCACTGACCTCAAAAACGTTCCCCTGGGGAAAACTTTCGGACCTCCTGCTCTAAGGAAGAATCTTGAAGTGGGGTCATTGTTCTTTGCTGGCCGAGCAACCTGGGTCAAGATGTCAAGGACTTTGTTCTTTCCTGTATCACGTATCCCTGTGAAAAGACTCCATGACTCAATCCTCTTGTAACCTTTGCCAATAGCAAAGTGTCCATGGACCCATATAGCCATTGACTTCATCACTCATTCCTCAAATAATATCGTCATTTGGGTGGTTTCAGACCGGTTCTCGAAGATGTTCCATGTCATGCCTCTGCCCAGTCTCCCCACGGCTCCTAAGCTTGCTGACCCCTTCTTCCGGCATATTTCCTGCCTGCATGATCTGCCCTTGCATATAGTTTTAGACCGGGGGGAGGAGTCAGCCTACTATCCCTAATGCAACAAGCAAGTAGAAAGAGTAAATCTAGTTCTGGGAGATTATCTACGTCACTTTGTCTATGCACGTCAGAATGACTGGACCAACCTGCTATCCTGGGCAGAATTCTACCACAACCATTGGGATTCCAATTTGTTAAGGGCCTCCCCCTTCTATATCATTTATGGTGGACACCCTCACCCCTCCTTTCCCTGTTTCTATTTCTTTGGATGTTCCTGCTGTGGATAACCAAATTTGAGACTTAATGGTCATTTGGCAAGAGACCAGATGGTTCTTACTTCTTCTTGTATGAAATCTCAGACCTCCTCCAACCTTCTCCCAGGTGGACAAGTTATGGTTATCTGTCAAGTACATGTGCTTGAAGATCCCCAGCTACAAGTTTGGTCTGCAGTTCCTGGGTCCATTCAAGGTCCTCAGTTGTATCAACCCAGTGGCTTACAAACTCTGCCTGCCTCCCTCTCTCCACATCCCAAACTCCTTCCATGTCTCCCTTCTCAAGCTGCTAGTCCTCAATCGTTTTTCTCAGGAGGACATTTTTCCATCTCCTGAAGCTGACTTTATGGATATTTTTGAAGTGAAAGAGATTCTGGCCATGAAGACCATCAGGGAAAAGCGGTACTTTCTTATTTTGGACCAGGGTCTTATTTGAAAGTTTCTTCTTTCTTAAAAGAGGGGGAGGCCCAAGGAGGGGTGCTGTTATGAGTCCGTATATCAGGCCACAGGTACACTCGCGTCACCTCTCCCCATATGCTGCCAGGGAAGAGTGGCGCCGGGGTATTCATATCGGACTGTGGTCGGGCTCGTATTGCCAGCCAGAATTTACCTTGCCACGCTTCTGGTCCCCTGTTCTCCTCTGCCAATCAGTGCACGTATCCTCGCTGCAAGCAAAATTTAAAGGAGCAGTGTGGCTGCCGGGCGCTGACCCTATATCTTCCGGCCACCTCGCCTGCTTCTTTGCCAGATATACAGCGCCCTGAGTCTTAGAGAAAGCGCTAGTTTACTGTTAGTTTACTGTTCTCATCGAGAAAGGGGAGGAGTCTCTCCGAAACGTCGCTGCGTGCACAGACATGAGCTGCCCGGTCTCCCGGCGTCTCCAAAGAAAGCTCCTGCCGGAGCTAGAAATAACGGACCTGTGAGTCTCATGGACCGAACGATGTTTTCATCGCAATGCTGCTAAGTACCCATTACTTCTATTTACGTGCCTACATTGACTAATTGATGACGTTTTAAGGATTTTATAATAAAAGTTTGTAAAGTTTTAAGGAGAAGTCCATTTGATATATTTTTGGACTGGATTCATACAGGTACGGAGACCTGTGAATGGTGCTTTAGTATTTGGGGTATAGTCTCTAAACATACGTGGCTATTTCTACATAAAGAAATGTATATTAAGTGATTGGCTGCATTGATCTTATGGTTATGATGGCACATAACTGCTGTGGCCAAGTAAACATAGATCAGGGGGGCCAGAGTGGGAATTAAAGAACCTTCACCCCCGGGAACCTCATAAATAACAAAAAGACTAAAATACAAAAATTTCCCTTAAATTGCTCATTAGGGAAATAAAATATTTTAAACCTTTTCAGGGGGTAACCCCAAACAAAAAGAACCCCCCTACATACAGACTCTGCTAAAAAAGTAAAAAAAAAAATCTTTTCCCCTTTTTAATGACATGACCCTTGCATTGTAATGACAGAGGGGGAAAAAAGCTTATAATTTCACTACTACTATATTTTGTGTGTTTGTGTGGAGGTGATAGGTGCTCCTTGAGGGGGCATGGGATCAATTAGGTGAGCAATGTATGTTTTGCTGTTTTATGCCATAGGCATTTTTTTATACCTCAGAAATCCCCTTGCTTTGTATAAGACGATAGACGGAAATAAAGGGTTTTTTCTGGGGAAAACCAGCGGAATTTTAGAGATGGGGAATGATTCTAACGGTGGAATTCTTTTAAAAAATTTTCAGGAAAATTTCGGTTTCGAAACGAAGTTAAATTTTGGGGGGTATCGGGTAACGAAGTGTCTTTTGATTGTAAAATTCTGCGAGCACGGCGTTACAGGGGGCAAAGCACTTGGTGAAGAAGGGCATAGCCTGCATGACAGGCGAGGTGAAGCCAATCAAGACCGGCGGGTTTCTGTGCTCCCCCGCATATTAAGTCCGGGCGCGACCTGGGGTCATCCCGCTCTCCGTATGATCAGGAAAGGGTGCTCCCGGTGATACCCTTTACGAAGAATTGATTTTTATAAGCATTTTGTGGGGGGGGCTCAGCTTGAAAAGAAATGTTTCTCTTAATTTTTCTATTCCTAATTATTTTTGGGGAAATTGGATCTGAAATCCATTGCGTCCACTGCACTGCATAACATTCAATATCCAAGGGGGATCTAACCAGCCCCTGTTGTATTCATTTAAAGAAACAGCGTTTTTTACAATACAAATACCATTCTTTTTTTGGTCCCAAAAATTCTTTGCGAAATTTACACCCCGGGGTTAATTAAGCTTGTTTTGCGGTGTGTGACCCCAAGAAACCGTCTTTTTAAACGCAAAATTATACATTTTTCCTTTAGCCAAATTTCAAAAACAAAGGCTAATTACAACGTACCTTTTTGGTCGTGAAACACCCAATTGAAAACACGCTACAACACTAGTTTTGGGGCCAAATTTTTGGCGCAATTTACACCCGGGGGTTAATTAAAGCGTTTTTGCTGGTTTTGCTGACCCAAAAAACCCGTCTTTTTCAACCCCCAAAAATATAACTTTTTTCCTGTAGCCTAATTCACAAGCAAAGGTAATTACAACTGATCTCTTTTGTGGGGCGTAAAAAAAACCGAAATTTGTAACCGCTAAAAAAAAGCACAGATTTGCCCAATTTTTTGGGCGCAATTTAACCCAGGGGTTAATTAAGCGTTGTTTTCTGGTGTCTGACAAAAATAAACCGTCTTTTCACCGAAAATATAAAAATTTTTTTGAGCCTAATTCAAAGAAAAATTAATTACAAGTAATCTTTTTTGTGGGGATAGAAAACACGCAATTGTAACACGCACAAACTACTAGTTTGTGCGGCTCAATTCTTTGGCCCAATTTACACCCGGGTTTTAATTAAGCGTGTTTTCTGGTGTACTGACAAAAATAAACCGTTTTTTTCACCGCCAAAATTTTATACATTTTTCCTGTGCCAAATTCCCCAAAGAAAGGGTTTAAAATTACAACGTATCTCTTGTTGTGTGGCGTAGAAAAAACACGCAATTGTAACACGCTAAAAACACGTTTTGTGCCCCAATTTTTTGGTAAATTTTACATCCAGGGTTAATTAAGTGTTTTTTTGCGGTGTGCTGACAAAAATAAACTGTCTTTTTCACCCCAAAATTTATACATTTTTTCCTGTAGCCAAATTTCACAACAAAGGTTAATTCAACTGTGTTCTTTTTGGGGCATAGAAAACACGCAATTGTAAACGCTAAAAACTACAGTTTGTGCCAAATTCTTTGGCCAATTTTTAAAAACCCGGGGTTAATAAAGGTGTTTTGTGGTTGCTACAAAAAAAACCTTTTTCAACGCCAAAATATAACATTTTTTCCTTACCCTAATTCACAGAAAAGGGTTTAAAATTAAACGTATCTCTTTTTGTGCCGAGAAAACACCTTTTTTGAAACTCGCTAAAAAGCAACTATTTTGTGGGGTTTATTCTTTGGCGCAATTTACACCCAGGGTTAATTTAAGCGTTTTTTGGGTGTAGAAAAAAATAAACCGTCTTTTTCAACGCCAAAATAAAACATTTTTCCTGTAGCCCAAAATTAGTCCAAAGGTTAATTTAAAGCCGTTTGTGTTTTTTACATTTAGTAAAAACACAGGTTTTTAAAGAACATACAATAAATTTTTCCTGGCCATTTGTGGAGCGCAATTTATACCAAAGGGGTTTACCCAACTTGTTACTGGGTATTGAGTCAAAAACAGGGGAACTTTACAAAAAGATACATCAAAAAACATGTCTGTACATTTAAACAAACAGAAAAGTCGACAGAGAGGGGGAAGTCTCTGCACCTGGGTGGCAGTGGCACAAACATTCCGAACAGGCCCAGGTGCAGCACAGCGGGGGACGTCGCAGCAGGGGTCCCCGGGTGAGCCACAATGCCGCTGTCATTAGGGGGCCGGTGTTTTTCACAATAAATGGTTCTTGTTTGGGTTGACTAGGTCATCCTCTCCCCCCAGTGACATCGACAACCCTAGCCAAGATCGGGGGAACCTAAAACAAAACCCTTAGTGGCATGGCCGGGCGGGGGGGGCCCTCCCGTCCCAGCCCGCCTCTGCCACCCGGGTTCCCTCAGCCAGAATCTACAGGGGTTGGGGTCAGCCCCACTAATAGCGGGATGAAATTTAGGAGGGCAGCAGCAGCTATTTGGCCGAAGAAATGGGGCCTATCCCCCTTTCTTGCAGTAGGCGGAAAAAGTATAAAATTGGAAAGTGGCATGGGAGGTCATTTTGTGAGGGGCAGCCCGCATACCAAGACCGGTGATGAGCGCAGTGACGATGAAACACAAATAATGATAAAGTACCCACCCTACTTGGGAGGGGGTTTGAGGCAAGGGCTTCATATGTCGGGAAAGAAGAGGGGTCAGCTTGCAGTCAGGCAGCGGCGCAGCCAGAAAGGGGGCGTGTGGCCGGAGTCAGAGGATAGCAGCAGGTGAGGTTGGGACCATGGGGGCCCCGGGGGTAAAAAAACCCCTTCGGCCAAAAAAAGTGCGGCACAGGGGCTCAGGGCAGCGGCGAGTAGTCCTCAGTGCACGTGGCGGTAAAAAACCAATACCTGGCGGGGTGGCGTTCTTTGCTAAGACACCGGAGAGCCAAATATGGGATATGTAAACTTAAGCAAAAGTAAGCGGGCCAGGGAGCAAAAGTTGGCCCCCACGGCCCTGCTAAACCCAATGCAGCGTCCCATCCGGGGCCCTGGGAGAAACGGGCTCAGATGGTGGTCCATCCCCCGTCGCAGCAACAGACAGCAGCGCCCGTGGCACCATCCAAATGAGCCAGTCAGGCCCCAACCACTGCAGAAGGGAGCTGTTTTCTTTGACCATCCCCCGGGCCCCAATGCCCTGTCCCGCTACTCATGGCGCCAGCATCTTCACGAGGCGATTGCAAAGAGACAACATTTCGTCCAACCATCCAAAGGGTGCAGCAGCTGCCGTGCCCGCCAATTGTTGGTTTTGCGTCCCCCCTTTTCCAAATGGGGGACCCCCCATTCAGGAACTAATGGCTTGGGGCCAGCCAAATGGAGAGTTCCCCAAGCCGTAATTTCTTTTCCAAAAGGCATCCCAAACATTTCAAAATATGTAGAACAAAGGTGGGTCAGTCCTTGAGCTTATTTTGTCAAGGTGCACGGCAGGCGGAAACTGGAGCTGAAAACCGGTGGGGGCCGACATGTCCTTAGGGCCCACGGGTTAAATGTGCTCCTGCCCAGGCACACCAACAATTTGGAAAGACAGTTTCCCCTCCCCATTGTCAAACTGCTCACCTGCGCAAAGTCCGCCTCCTCCTCCCCCCCATCCCCACCTCTCAGCCCCCAAGTACTGCCCATCATCCCACAGTGTAGGGCACAGGGGTTCACCAGTTCTACACCGGGGTTTCCCTCGGCGAACGAAGTCACACAGGGGAGGAACGCTCCGCGTCATGCACAAAAATCGATGGGGGCTTTTCCGCGCCAACTGCAAATCAGAAATGGGACGGACAATGGGAGGAACTGGTGCCCGCGCTCCCGGGAGGGATGGCCCCATGCCCCGCAGGCCACGTGTTCAATCCGGTTGTGAAAAGGTTCCTGAAGTCTTCCACCCTCTTAGAGATTCTGAAAATGGCCCGGAAACTGGCATCCTTTTTCCCTTCGTACAAAGCCAAACACCCCTCGAGTTCAGCGGCAGAATGGCCCCCCCAAACACCTGAATGCGATGTTTTTCCCCCCGCTGGAATTCCAGCCTTAAAAGTTAACCGACTGTATGAACAAGAAAGGCCATTAACGATTTTTTGTGATCCAGGCAACAGAAGTACTTCCCCCCGTGTAACTTTTATTCAGCCAGTGACACTCATGGGGTGACACCTCCGTTTGTTGAGGCCATTTTAAAGGGGGGGCCACGTTATTTGTCACGCCAGACTACGGGGTGAAAAAACGTCATTTCCCCGCTTCATGTCCTGGGAAAAGATGCTGAAAAAAACTGTTGGGCAGGGGACTGGAACGTGGCACTAAACTCGTGGGCCCAAGTCCGGTGGGGCGAAATGGGGGAGGGGAGGGGGACATTGGAGCAGAACATTTTCTGGTAAAGAGGGATTTTTACCCCGGTACAAAGAGGAGGACAGGGGGCACGGAGGGGGGGTTAGATGAGGGGACGAGGGAAAGGCCCCCAAAGCACCCTACAGTTAAAAGTGGAAATGGGGCAGGGAACCCCGGAGTCACTTGTGCAATGGCCCCCAGCATGCTTATTTGCCGGCTGTGACGCCCAATAGTCCCCTCCGGGGAGGGGTGACTTCTGCCTCTCCCCCCTATTGGCCCTCGCAACCCGGGCCAAAAAGGAGCCTTTTTCCCAGCTATTGAAGGGAAAACAAACTCAAATACTATAGGGGAAACCTCCGTAATCAGTTGGCCAAGCCCATGTGCGGCATGCCCCCCTCTGACAGGGCTACCGGGGGGTTCCTCACACTCAGTACTACTGCCGCGGCTGTGGGGGAAGGTGGGGGGGGAGGACAGACCACTCCATCATGAACCTAAGTTTGGGGTCACGTGAGCGCTTTTCCTAACCCCCCTAGGGAGGAGGGGAGTCGCCAGCAGCAGCCACAGCAAGGACCCGGAGCAGTCCCCCGAAACCAAAAAATTTTGTGGCCAAATTTGGGCGCACTCTGCCACCCGTTTAAAAAATCCGCAGGATATGGGCAGCCAAAAAGGATTTGGCCGCAACTTTTCCGAGTTTTTTAGTGGGAAGCTGTCCGCCCCCCGATGTGGGATCAGGGGGTTCGGCGGCCCGGGGCCATCGTTACCCCAGGGGAACCCCTTTTCCCCCGGGAAAAATTGGGAAAGACTGACCTTTTTCAAGATGAATCCCGGGGGTGGGCGGCCAAAGGATTTCCCCACACCCAATGCCTTAGGCGCAGTCGGGGGTTTAAACTACCTCCCACATCTTCTGATGCCCCCACCCCCGCCTGATCCCAATTGCTGCCCGTTTTTTCCATCGCCTACCACCAATTTTTCCCGGGTTTATTACCACCCCCTCAAAACTCGTCATTGTCCATCTAGACCCCTGCTGCTCGTTTTTGCCTTGGATCCACACTGTGTCATTGTGCCACTCTCTGACCTTCCCGCGGCCCTGCCGCCCTCACCTCAAATCTCTGTCATTGTGCCCTCTGGGCCACTCCTTTTTTTCCACCCCCCAGAAATTTTTTATTGTCACGTCTGACCTCTTCTCGCTTTGGTGCATCCATGTCCCCCACTGTTGTCTTTTTCCACTGCCGACCCATGCGCACCCCGCCGTGACCTCCGCCAGTCATTGTGCCACCCTTGGGGTTCCTCCCGTTTTGCCCCCTCCAGAATGCATGTGCCCCTGCCTACCTCATACGCTGCTGTTTGACCTCACCTTTTGTGATTTTGCACCGTGCCTAATACTGTTTTGCCCCATCCAAAAGTCATTGGCCACTGTTGACCTCTGCGCTGCTGTGGTGCTGCCGGTCCTCCACACTGTTCTTTTTTGCACTTTCTGACCTCAGCTCTGCTGGGGGGCGTGCCCTGCCTCCACACTGTGTATTGTGCACTTTTGCCCGCGCTGCTGTGGGGCGCCCGTACCCCCGTCCAGCATTGTTTTTTCCCCTTCCTCCTTTTTGCCACCTCCAAAGCATTGTGCCCCTGCCCGACCCATGCGCGCCGCCGTGACCTCCCTCCAGTCATTGTGCCATTCTGGTCTTCCCCCTGTTTGCCACCCCCAGAATGTCATTGTGCCCCGCCGACCCCCTTTCTGCGCTGTGGCTGCTGCCGTCCTCCCCACTGTGTCATTGGCCCCTTTTTTGACCTCATGCTGCTGCTGGGCTGCTGCCCTGCCTCCACACGTGTCATTTGCCAGCCTGACCCATGCTGCTGCCACCGGGACCTCCGCCGCAGTCATTTTGCCCTTCTGTGGCTTCCCTGTTTGCCACCTCCAGAATGTCATTGTGCCCCGGGGCCCACCCATGTCCGCGCCATGCCCCCCGTCTCAGTCATTGTGCCCAAACTGTGGCTTCCCTGTTTTGCCATCCAGAATGTCATTTTGCATGCCTGACCTCATGCGCTGCTGTGCTGCTGCCGGGCCCCCACACTGTGCATTTTGCCCCTTTCTGCCCGCTGCTGCTGTGGCTGCTGCCGTGTCCTCCCACGTGTCAGTCCCCTGCCTACCTCATGCTCTTTGCCCCCCCGTGACCCTCCGCCTCAGTATTGTGCCCTTCTGTGGTTCCCCCGTTTTGCCACCTCCGAATGTCATTGTGCCAAGCCCCGACCTCTGCTGCTGCTGTGGCGCTGCCGGTCCTCCACACTGGTCATTGTGCCCCTTTCTACCCCATGCTGCTGCTGGGCTGCTGCCGGCCTCCCACGTGTCATTGGCCATGCCTACCCCATGCTGCTGCCCCCGTGACCTCCGCTCCAGCTTGCTTTTTGTGGCTTCCTCCTGTTTTGCCCCTCCAAAGCATTGTCCCCTGCCTGACTCACTGCTGCCCCCCGTGACCCCCCCATCATTGTGATTCTGTGGCTTCCCCCCTGTTTTTCCACCTCCAGAAATTTATTGTGCCCCTGCCTGCCTCATGCTGGCTGGGCGCTGCCGTGTCCCCCCAACTGTTTCATTGTGCCCCTTTTGACCCAAAACGTGCTGTGGCTGCTGCCGTGTCCTCCACACTGTGTCATTGTCCCCTGCCGACCCCAGCGCTGCCGCCGGACCTCCGCCTCAGTCTTGTGCCATTTTGTGGCTTCCTCCTGTTTTGCCACCTCCAGAATGTCATTGTGCCATCCTGACCTCATGCTGCTGCCGCCGTGACCTCCGCTCTCTCATTGTGCCATTCTGTGGCTTTCCCCCTGTTTTGCCCCCCCCAGAAAGTCATTGGCCAGCCTGACCTCATGCTGTGCTGTGGCTGCTGCCGTTCCTCCCCACGTGTCATTGTTCCATTTCTGACCCATTGGGGTGCTGTGGGCTTTCCCTGTCCTCCACCGTGTCATTGTGCCACTGCCTGACCTAAGCTTTGGGCCGCCTTTACCCCGCTCTCAGTCATTGTGCCATTCTGGGCTTTTTGTCTTGCCACCTCCGAAAGTCATTGTGCCCTGCCTACCTCATGTGCTGCCGCCGTACCTCCGCTCTCGTATTGTCCATTCTTTGGCACCTTTTTTGCCCCTCCAAATGTCATTTGCCACTGCCCACCTCATGTTGCTGCCGCCGTGACCTCCGCTCTCAGTCATTTTGCCCTTCTGGGCTTCCTCCTGTTTTGCCACCTCCCAAAAAATGTCAATTTTTTGCCACTTCTGCCCCCATCTGCTGTGACCTCCACACTGTTCATGTCCCCCCTCTGTGGCCCACTCCCGTTTTGCCCCCTCCCCAATGTATTGTGCCCGCCCCACCCCATGCTGCTGTGGCTGCCGCCGCACCTCCCACTCTTTTCTGATGTTGCCACCTGAGCCCTCGCTTTTTTTTTTCCAGCTTTTGCTGGCCTACTTTTTCGGCTACATTCCCCCCTTCCCTTTTTTGGTCAGTTTTGCCCCCTTAAAAATCCCGGGAATTTTTTTAAATGAAGCGATTCTAAAGCGTCCCGGAGCATGGGGGTGTCTACTAAAACCAACATTGTTGAAACCCTCCAATCCCCCTGCATATTTAAGCATGGGACAACGTTTACAGCCCCGCAGGCTCTGTGCACCTGGAAATAGTGCTTTTTAATGGGTTTGTGCCGAAGAAAACGGAACAAGTTTTTTTTTGCCAGAAATTCGGCGAAGTGAAAAAACGAATTTCGGGAAATTCGCCCATCTCTAGTAATATTCTAGAAATTGTCCCTTTCTTTTTTTGCCCCACTTCTAAATATTCATGGAAGAAAAAGGGGAATTAAGTTTTTTTTTTCCAAAAACTGTTAGCACTGACTTGCTGCCCAAAATTTATACAAACCCCGAATTATACCTCCGTCATTTTCCAATTAGTTTCAAGCACGTTTTGGAAAATTGGTCATGAAAGGGTCAGTGAGGTGATAACAAGTTGTTTAATGACCTTACCGCTGCCTGTTCAGGCATAAATAATGTTTTGCAAATGCCCCACAGCCATAACTGACAATTTCAACTTGATTGTAATGAATCAGTTTCTTCTATAGAAAATAATGTGATCAATTTCTCATTTCACTGAATAAATAAGTTTAAAGATAGGAAACCGTCTGTGACCCAGTGTTAACCTTTTAGCCTCATTATTCATATCAAACAGATGACATGCAAGAAACTGCTGCTGCTTCAATCCTAGTTAATTATTTGTTAGCAATGAAGGCTCTGTGAAGTGTTTCTGAGTGTACATGTATCAAGGGACATCAAGAAACGTAATGAGAATAGTCCCATGAAAGCCAGTCGTGTGCTTAATGTGTGACAATAATTATAACACGATCTAGTGAAGATCAATTTAATAATGTTGCATTGGACATTACTATACAGCAGCTCCTATACTCTAGTGTATGCAGAGGCTATGTAACATCTCATCCAAGAAAAGTTGTGCATAGGATGTAGACAAGCAGACTCACCTATGCATTTCATGTTTTATTGTGCAACATAATTCAACCACACTGGATTTACTTTCTAGAAGTCACATAATTAGTCGAATGGAGATCACAGTATGCAGTCATATGTAGTATGAATTCATCTGTATCTGGATGGTCCAAGTGCCAGTTCCAGCAAAAACTGTACTGCAAACACAAAGGAACTCCGTGTCAAAGTTACTGCAAAGTAGTAGTCAGAGAATGAATACAGGATAATATAAATCGCTGGATTTCCCTAGACATTAGCCTTTCAATTAAATGGAAAGAGTATGTCAAACTGAATAAAGCATATTGGTGCCCTCTCGGAGTTAGATCCAAAGGGGTGACACCCATGATGGCTGAGGGGATATTATCAATCTATGGCCTTGATAATTTCTGGTGTGCAGTAGGGTAATCAGGCTTTAACAAGGATTTGTGAGCCCAAAATGTTGCTTTCACACTCTCCTTAATGTAGTGTCCATATGGTCAAATAATGAAACATTAAAAAAGCAGACCAGTCAGTGCATTAGAACATCCCTCCTGCTATATATTTCACTTTATATGGTAGAAGTACGATTCTGCAAACCTCCCTGCCTACAGAGGGTATACTGAAAAAAGGCATCTTGCCGAAACGTTGTATTTTAAAACTATACTCTGATTTTATGTTTCCTTGTACTATTGAAATATATACAGCCACAGAGAAAGTACTGTGCATGTAACATTTGAATTCATTGTAAAAATAAATGATTGACTCATTTTCACTTTACCAAGGAGTGCTGTGGATTATATTCTGCGAAGCAAACAAATATCAGTTCACCCAGTGCTTACAGGGATGTATGGACGATGATGAGGCATCAATAATATATAATAAAAAAAAAACTAAAACAAAGTCCAGCATCCCATAAAATCCAAATCTTTATTAAATCCAGAGAGGCAGCATTTCAGGTACTAGCAGAATAAGCCCAGACCAAGACCAATATCACAAGAAAATTTGCAGCACCCCAGCAAGAAACATCCAATTGTACTTTTATTGCTCCATATCCCGAAATAATCAAAAGCTTTTTTTGAGCTTGAAAAACACTCCTGATTGGAGCTGAAATATTGCTGTTCTGCATATGGAGCAATAAAAGTTTCAGCGACGTTCAAACTTAAAAAAAATCCTGATTGTTCTGGGAAAGAGAGAAAGACAGCTAGATAGATAGAGTTAAACACAGACATATAAAAAAATAGATAGATAACTAGATAGATAGATAGAGACACAGACAGATAAAAAAGATAAATGGATTGATAGATAAAAATAGATATGATAGATGTAATTAGACAGATAGAAAAAAAGAAAAATATAAACTGTTGCAGTTCTTCATTGTATATCTTCAAGCAAAAACAGAAAATGTGCCCATTCATATTTTTGTGGATATGACAAAAATAAATATTCTACCTACAACATTGTGTATTTTTCTGCCTAAAACTTGGCCTGGTCTGTTGGCAATAGATTATGTATTTGATCCACTGCTTTTTTCAGAAGTTAGACAGAAAGATATGTAAAAATGTAGACAGATAGATAAAAAGATAGACAGATAAATATTACATTTCCAAGGTCATTGACCTTAAAATATAAGGATATTAGTTTTGAAATACAGTACAATAATAAAAGTCAGATTTATGACTTCTCTACCACCTCCAAAGCTTTCTGTAAAACTCAAATAAATCATGATTCACGGTGGTTAATGAGTTATTTTGCACTACCGGAAAATTCCATCATATCCATATTTTTTTCTTTCAAATGTAAACCATCTGTCCATATTGCTGTTCTTCCTTTAGGTTAGTGTATGCAAAATTACTCATATTTCCTCCATGCTGAAGTCATTTTTACGGCATAGATTGCCTCACATTAATATCTGTAAAACAGACAGTAAATTATAGTCTCCTCGTATAATCAGACAGGATTGTGTCTACACAGCATATCCTATGGCTGACGACCTGTAATCAGTGAGACATTAGCATGGTGGTTTGTAAGGTGGAGTAGAATACACTATTTACTGCATTATTAGGGTTATTCAGATATCATATTTAAGGAGACAGACCATTTCCTGAATAATTCCAACCCCTTCAGAAAAATAGTCAGACCATGAATGTTTGGATTTTTTAGGCTATACAGATTTAATATTTTGCTCTACCTATTTAACCTTCCATAGTTATTACACTGAGTTGTGACTCACATTGAATCATGCTCTCTGATGTTGAAGACTGACTGGCAATGTTCTGCTACTTTCTTTAGAAAGGATTTGTTTGATTATTTTGTTGTTTCTGTGGCATGTAAATGGATTTCTGCAGGCCCTATTCAGAATCACTGAGACAGTAAGGGTGCATGCAACCGTGACCCCATGTGGCTGCCAAGGGTTTTATTTTTTAAGTACGTGAGATTTTTTTTTTTTTCAGAATGTCAGGAAAAATGGGGAAAAAAGAAAAATATATTTTTAATTTTTTTACTTTTTTGTGTAATTTCGTATTATTTATTTATTTATTTAGGATAGTGTGGCTCCCATAAGGTCAGAAAAAGCCCTTAAGGCTGCCCCAACACAGCAGAGTGTAAAATACTGGTCGGTAACTGCAGTGAGTGCAAGGGCTATATTTGCCTTGTAATTGTAGCTAATATATCCTCCCCAGATAGAAAAACAAAAAAAAAAAAGTTGTGTAAGAATGCCCTCTAAGGCTATGCCTCCAGAGGACTGGTTTACAGGTGGATTTTAAAGCAGATTCAGTATTAAGAATCTGCAAAAGTCCGACTGTAAACAATCCCCATAGACAATAGAAAATCCAAGCTGTAGTATACACAGTTTGGATTTACTGAGGTCGGATTTCAGATCCAAAACCGATGGATTATAATAATGTCCTATGGCAGGGGCGCCCAAAATCAGAAAACTGCAACAAAAAGCCGCAGCAAAAAACGTGACAAAAAATTAAAATCAGCTATAAAATACTGGTCGGATTCTTATCAGAATCAGTACTATAATCTGTCATTTTTGGATTTGAAATGCAATCTCAGAAAATCCAAGCTGTGTAGACTACAGCTCTTATTTTCTGTTGAAGTATATGGGGATGGTTTACAGTCGGATTTTTGCAGATTTTTTAATACGGGAAACCACTTTTTTAAAATCCAACTGTAAACCAGTCCTGTGGAGACATAGCCTTAGGGGGCATTTTAAGCAACTTTTTTTTTCTATCTGGACATGATATATTAGCTACAATAACAAGGCAGATATAGCCCCTTGAACTCACTGCAGTTACCAAGCCCTGGCAATGACATAACCACCAGAGCTGGGAAGCAGGAAGCCTGAAGGTTTCTAATCTGTATAAATAGTGCTGAATGAGCACTGTATATACAGGGATCAGGAAGACAGGAACTGTAATAACCATCCCTATATTCTCACTGTTGATGGCTGACTCTCTGCGCCTACAGGGCTACTATCATTGTGCAGATGCAAACTGCATACTAAGACTGCTCGGATGTTAAGGGGGTTTTCACATGGCATATTTGCGGAGGGATATTTCGGCACATAATTGCGCCCAAATATGCCCGCAACTATGGTAAAAAGAATGTTACTAGTAAGATCACCAGCGGCATCCAAGTGACAGTGATTTTACGATCATATTTCTCAGTGCGTATTGTAAACCTGTAAAAAGAAGTGACCTGTCGCTTCTTTCGGGTGCTTAAACACCAAGAAATAGAATATGCGCTATTGATGGCTTTTCTACGCACCGCAATATGCCGTGTGAACATACACTAAAAGTCAATGGGTGGACAGCAAGTAGTTAATCAAATGTGCAGTTTCAACATTATGCATCCAGCCCTTGTAGTGAAGGACTAAAATATAGAAACTTGCATTAAACCCAGGTGAACACAGCGTAACTGCAAATACAGACCTCTGAAGTGCCTTATCAAGGGGTGGGCAGTAATAGGTTAAATTGACTAACCTGAGCATTATAATTGTTGCCAGCTACATGTTATGAGAAACTGGTAAGATTCCCAGAATACTTCATAAACTTAGTTAATAACTTTTCTCCATCTGTAGAGCATAAAAGTTACAGTCAGCATGGACAACAGCTATCATAAACACACTTACATTTTTAAGCAATAGTTGTCAGTAGCAATTTTCTTCTAATGGAAAAGACATGAATTGTTGTTACGTTGCATCGGGGTATATTGTTCCCATGGTAAACATACACCATGTTGTAAATATAGTAACATTTTTGTGTAAGAGTTTCCAACAAATTGAAGAAATATTAGAATGTGACTATACATTTTCCATTATCTTATCAGCCGTAGATAGTAGGACAATTGTCTTGTTTCAGGACGTCTGAATTAGTCATAGCAGCTCAAGGAAAATGTAACTGCATGAAGCAGGAAAACAGGAAAAGTTTTTTTTCACAATGTGACATCATATCTGTCTGCCATCTTACAGCTAGACTTGTTAAAACTAAATTTACTGGATCCCATAGCATCAATAAGATATGTACTGTGTTCAGTAAAGAGTCAATTCAGATTATTCTGTACTTAAAAGAAGTGAAGTCTTGTCTGTTTGACCGGTCCCAAAAAGATCTGAAGTCCCACGATTCTGCAGAAAGGAAGTCGAAAACTTCAGAAATGGAAGGAGACATTAGGCAACCAGGCAGTGGGAAGCAGTAAAAAAAAACCTGGAGCGATCCATTTAGTCAGTTTAATTCTCTAGAATATATTTGAGTCTGAAAAGTTACTCTCTCCACATATCTGGTGTAAGAAACAAAAAACAAAGAACGTGCACTCCCGTAGTGTAGCACAATTAAAACCTAACTAATAAATAGACCGAAAAGAGGTTGTACTCTAATCTTCTAAAGTTGTGCTTCAGGCTGGAACAACTCTCCGTTCCACCAAACATAAAACACAGGTAGTGCCCGATCGTCAGTTGCCACATACCATGACGACTGCCGGCTACAGCTTTTCCAGATCGCACGTCTACCGTCAGTGTGTTTGCTGAATCCAGAGAAGTTGATCCAATATTGGACACGTCAAGGAAAATAAAACATAGCTTGTTGCAGCTCACTCCCAGCACAGTTCCACTAGTGTGGAGTTAAACACTAAAACAGGGATATTCGGATTAACCGAATCCACATTCACTTGGACTACGTGAATGGATATGCTCGGGAGATTTTACAGCGCAAAACAGTAGACTAAATTAAGAAGATATTTATTACATAAAAAACACATAAACAACGCGTTTCGTCTATGACGACTTCTTCAGGTTCCATAAGAAAATACTAAAATGTTGTTCCTTAAATACACACAGGAAATAGGTAACGCCCTCATCAAGACTAATCAGACTCACCAGTTGTCTGCTATCTTACATAAAATGACATTACAACTTTAAAACGATAAAAATCATACATGCCCTTATATGGTTTATATCAAAACACAAATACAATACATCATATCAAATTAAAAATAAAAATACTTGGTTACCAACATCCTATTCTCTTATAACATATTCCAAGAGATTTGTTTTCTCCCACTAGTTTTTAATGAAGCAACTGAAGTAACTCGGTTAGAGTGAGAGGTGGGGTCGAAGAAGAGCAATATTGAACTATATACGTAGCAGAGGGGAGAGTATCAATTAGAGATGGGCGAATTTCCCGAAATTCGGTTCGTTCACTTCGCCGGATTTCTCGGCAAAAAATAACTTCGTTCCGAATTACTTCGGGTGAATCACGTTAAAAAACAGCTATTTCCAGGCTGCACAGAGCCTGCAGGGTGCTGTAGAACGTTGTGCCATGCTTAAATATGCAGAGGGAGCTTGGTTTGGTCTTCAGACAATGTTGTGTTTTAGTATGACACGCAGTTGACTGCCGCCGCTCAGAATCGCTTCACTATAAAATTCCCTGGGCACTTAAGAGGGCAAAACTGACCAAAAAACTGAAGGGGAAATGTAGCCTGATAAAGTCATGGCAGCGACAGCTGGAAAAAACAAGCTGAGGGCTCAGGTGGCAAAATCAGTGACAGAGTGTGGAGGTGACGGCGGCAGCCACAGCAGCATGAGGTCAGGCAGTGGCACAATGATATTCTGGAGGTGGCAAAAACAGGAGTAGGCCAAAGAGTGGCACAATCACACAGTGTAGAGTTGACTGCATCAACAGCAGCAGCAGCATGAGGTCATACAGTGGCACAATGACAGTGTGTAGGTCACGGCAGCAGCCACAGCAGCAGCATGAGGTCAGACAGTGGCACAATGACACAGTGTGTAGGTCACGGCAGCAGCCACAGCAGCAGCATGAGGTCAGACAGTGGCACAATGACATTCTGGAGGTGGCAAAAACAGGAATAGGCCACAGAGTGGCACAATGACAGAGTGTGTAGGTCACGGCAGCAGCCACAGCAGCAGCATGAGGTCAGACAGTGGCACAATGACACAGTGTGCAGGTCACGGCAGCAGCAGCATGAGGTCAGACAGTGGCACAATGACATTCTGGAGGTGGCAAAAACTGGAGTAGGCCACAGAGTGTGTAGGTTACGGCAGCAGCCACAGCAGCAGCATGAGGTCAGACAGTGGCACAATGACACAGTGTGTAGGTCACGGCAGCAGCCACAGCAGCAGCATGAGGTCAGACAGTGGCACAATGACACAGTGTGTAGGTCACGGCAGCAGCCACAGCAGCAGCATGAGGTCAGACAGTGGCACAATGACATTCTGGAGTGGAAAAACAGGAGTAGGCCACAGAGTGGCACAATGACACAGTGTGGAGGTCACGGCAGCAGCCACAGCAGCAGCATGAGGTCAGACAGTGGCACAATGACATTCTGGAGGTGGCAAAAATAGGAGTTGGCCACAGAGTGGCACAATGACAGAGTGTGTAGGTCACGGCAGCAGCCACAGCAGCAGCATGAGGTCAGACAGTGGCACAATGACACAGTGTGCAGGTCACAGCAGCCACAGCAGCAGCATGAGGTCAGAGTGGCACAAGGACAGAGTGTGTAGGTCACGGCATCAGCCACAGCAGCAGCATGAGGTCAGACAGTGGCACAATGACAGTGTGTAGGTGTCACGGCACCAGCCACAGCAGCAGTACGAGGTCAGACAGTGGTACAATGACATTCTGGAGGTGGAAAACAGGAATAGGCCACAGAGTGGCACAATGACACAGTGTCTAGGTCACGGCAGCAGCCACAGCAGCAGCATGAGGTCAGAAAGTGGCACAATCACATTCTGGAGGTGGCAAAAACTGGAGTAGGGCCCAAAGACAGAGAGTGGAGGTGACGGCGGCAGGAGCAACAGCATGAGGTCAGAGAGTGGCACAATGACACAGTGTGGAGGTCACGGCAGCAGCCACAGCAGCAGCATGAGGTCAGACAGTGGCACAATGACATTCTGGAGGTGGCAAAACAGGAGGAAGCCACAGAATGGCACAATGACTGAGAGCGGAGGTCACGGCGGCAGCAGCATGAGGTCAGGCAGTGGCACAATGACACAGTGTGGAGGACACGGCAGCAGCCACAGCAGCAGCATGAGGTCAGAAAGTGGCACAATGACACAGTGTGGAGGACACGGCAGCAGCCACAGCAGCAGCATGAGGTCAGGCAGGGAGGTGGGTGGCAATACCAGTCCCTGGTAAAGATGGTTGGTGGCAGATGGTGAAACTGTCAGCAAAATGTGTGGCATCAGGCGGGTGGCGGCATCAGAACAGTGACTGAGGCAGGTAGTTTGAACCCAGACTCATTTCTCACAATTTGGGTGAGGCGTCATGGCTGATGTAGTCTGACGCCTAAGGCATTGGTGTGTGGAAATCCTGGCCGATCCACGCCTGATTCATCTTGACAAAGGTCAGTCGTTCCACATTTCCTGTGGACAAGTGGGTTCTCCTTGGGGTAACGATGGCCCCCGCCGCACTGAACACCCGCTCTGATGCCACACTACTGGCCGGGCAGGACAGCTTCTCCACTGCAAACTCGGCAAGTTGCGGCCACACATCCAGTTTGGCTGCCCAGTAGTCCAGCGGATCTTCTAACTGGGGAGGCAGAGTGCTTTCCAAGTAGGCCACCACCTATTGGTTCAGGGTCTGCTCCAGGTCCTGCTGCTGCTGCTGCTGCTGCTGCTGCTGGCGACTGCCCTCCTCACTAGGCGGGTGAACCAAGCTGCTCATCAGTGACTCCAGACTTAGGTTGCTGCTGATGGAGCTGGTACTGCTCCAACCCCCCCACCTTCCCCCGGCCAGTCGCGGCAGTATGTACGTGAGCGCTGAAGAACCCCCGGTCAGGCCTGTCAGAGGAGGACGATGCCGCACATAGGCAGCGGCCAACTGACTACGGAGGATTTCCCTATAGTATTTGAGTTTGTCCTCCCTCTCAGTAGCTGGGAAAAAGGCTCCCATTTTGGACCGGTAGCGAGGGTCCAATAGGGTGGAGAGCCAGAAGTCATCCCTCTGCCGGATGCTGACTATTCGGCTGTCACTAGCCAGGCAAATAAGCATGCTGCGGGCCATCTGCACAAGTGACTCCGAGGGGCTCCCTGCCTCCATCTCCACTGTATACTGCCACGGTGCTTGCGGGTCATCTGCCTCGTCTTCCTCATCTCCATCTACCTCCTCCAGCTGCTCCTGCTCCTCCTCTCTTGTCACCTGGATAGAAAATCCACTCATTTCACCAGACAATGCTTCTGCTCCATGTGGCCGCGAGATGTAGTCGCCACGTCTCCAATCCCCTGCCCAGACAGATTTTTCAGCATCTGTTCCAGGACATGAAGCAGTGGAATGACGTTACTCATCCCGTAGTCCTGGCGACTGACAAATAACGTGGCCTCCTCGAATGGCCTCAACAAACGGCAGGTGTCACGCATGAGCTGCCACTGGCTGACATCAAAGTTACACAGGGGAGTACTCCTATCCGCCTGGATCATCAAAAAATCGTTAATGGCCTTCTCTGTTCATACAGTCGGTCCAACATGTGCAGGCTGGAATTCCAGCTGGTGGAAACATCGCATATCAGAATGTGTTGGAGGCCGCCGTTCTGCTGCTGCAACTTGAAGAGGGTGTTCCTGGCTTTGTAGGAATGGATGAAGTGCATGCACAGTTTCCTGGCCATTTTCAGAATGTTCTGAAGATCGGTGGAAGACTACAGGAACCTTTTCACAACCAGATTGAACATGTGCGCCATGCAGGGCGCATGGACCATCCCTCCTCGGTGCAGGGCAGACACCATGTTCCTCTCATTGTCCGTCACTATGGTTCCGATTTGCAGTTGGCGCGGAGAAAGCCACATCGATTTCTTGCTGCATGACGCGGAGCAGTTCCTCCCCTGTGTGACTTCGTTCGCCGAGGCAGGCCAGGTGTAGAACTGCGTGACACCGCTGTGCCCTACACATGTGGTATGATGGAGCAGTACTTGTGGAGGCTGAGATGGTGGTGGTGGAGGAGGAGGAGGCAGACATTGGCGCAGGAGCCGCAGTTTGACAACGTGGAGGAGAAAGCGGCGTCTCCTGTCCAAGTTGTTGGTGTGCCCGGGCAGGAAGCACATTCACCCAGTGAGCCGTAAAGGACATGTACTGGCCCTGATCGTAGTTACAGCTCCAGACGTCCGCGCTGCCGTGCACCTTGGAACAAACCGATAAGCTCAAGGACTGGCCCCCCTTCTGTTCTACATATTTGTGAAGGTACTGCCCTTTTGGTAAAGAAATTACGGCTTGGAACTCTCCACCTCGGCTCGGCACAAACCATTAGTTCTCTGAACGGTGCAGAGTCCACCATTTGGAAGGGAGGGACTGCCGCACGAACAACTTGGAAAGGAGTACGGTCAGCTTCTGCACCTTAGGATGGTTGGACGCATACTGTTGTCTCTTTGCAATCGCCTCGCTGAACGACTGCTGGCGCCATGAGTAGCGAGGAGCAGGATCATCTGGACCGGGAGATGATGTCAAAGAGAAACAGCTCCCTTCTGCAGTAGGTGGTGGAGCCTTGACTGGCTGCAATGGCATGCGTGCCACTGGGCACTGCTGCTGTTGCTGCGGCGGCAGGATGGACACCACATCTGATGCCACGTTTCTCCCAGGCCACCGGATGGTGACGCTGCATGTGTTGACGCAGGGCCGTGGTGCCAACGTTAGCTCCTGGCCACGCTTCACTTTCTGCTTACAGATTCTACATATACCCATATTCGGCTCCTCCGGTGTCTTAGCAAAGAACTGCCACACCGCCGAGTATCGGGTTTTACCTCCAATGCTTCGCACTGAGTGACTACTGCCGCCGCTGCCTCGCTGAGCCCCTGTGCCGCTACTTTCTTGGACCTGCGAAGCGGGTTTTTTTACCCGTGGCCGCTTGGCTCCCGACCTCACACTGCTGCTTCCTGCTGACTCCGGCCACACGACCCACTTGCTGGCTGCTCCGCTGCTGACGCGCAAGCTGACGCCCTCTTCTCCTGATGATGATGAAGCCCTTGCCTCACCGGCTCCCAAGTGCGGTCGGCTTCATCATCGTCTATTTGTGTTTCATCGTCACTGCTGTCCTCATCACCGGTCTTGGTATGCAGAGGCTGACCCCTCACAACATGACCTCCCATGCCACTCTCAACATCTATACTTTGCCGCATACTGCAAGAAGCAGGGGATATTGGCCCCATTTCTTCGCTGCCAAGTAGCTGCTGACTGCCCTCCTCAAATTGTTCATCCTCGCTATATAGTGGCGCTGAGCCCAGACCACATAGTAGATCTCTGGCTGAGGACAGGTGAGGGCCGCTGACCCGCTCCCGGGCCATGCCAACTAAGGGTTGTGTCTGACGTTCCCACCGACTCTTGGCTGGGGTTGTAAGATGTCATCTGGGAGGAAGGGGATGACCTAGTCAACCAATCAAGAACCATTTAGTTGCTGAACAACACACGGCCGCTAGATGACAGCGGCAGTTGTGGCCTCACCGAGTGACCCTGCTGCGACGTCCCCTTGCTGTGCTGCGACCTGGGCCTGCTCCAGGAATATTTGTGCCTCTGCCAATTGCAGGTGAAGAGCCTGCCACCTCTCTGTCTGACATACTGTTTGTTCTAAAATGTACAGACACTGATGAAGATATCTGTATATGATAAATACACACCCTGTATTTGACTCCAAATGAACCACTAAGAAGCTTGGGTAACCTTGGATATAAATTGCGCTCCACAAATGGGCAGGAAAAATTGACTTGTATGTGCCGTTTAAAAACTCTGTTTATTTTACTGAATATAAAAGCACAAACAGGCTTAATTAACCTTCGGATATGAATTATGCTACAGAATTTCTTCTGTGGCGGTGAAAAACAAAGTTTCTTTTACTGAGTACAACTGCAGAACAACGCTTAATTAACCCCTGGATGTAAATTGCGCCAAACAATTGAGCAACCACAAACTACGAGCTTTGTAGCGTGTTACAATTGCGTGTTTTCTACGCTACACAACAAGAGAAAAAATTGTAATTAACCTTTGCTTGTGAATTATGGTACAGGAAAATTGTAATTTTTGGCAGTGAATAAGACGGTTTATTTTTGTCACCACAGCAAAAAAAACAACACTTAATTAACCCCTGGATGTAAATTGCGCAAAAGAATTGAGCAGCCACAAACTACTAGCTTTGTAGCGTGTTACAATTGCGTGTTTTCTACGCTACACAACAAGAGAAAAAATTGTAATTAACCTTTGCTTGTGAATTAGGCTACAGGAAAATTTTATTTTTTGGCGGTGAAAAGACGCTTAATTAACCCCTGGATGTAAATTGCGCAAAAGAATTGAGTAGCCAAAAATGAAGTGGTATTTGTATTGTAAAAACGCGTTTCTTTAAATGAATGCAACAGGAACTGGCTTAGATCCCCCTTGGATATTCAAATGTGCTGTGAGCATTAAAATGTATGTGCAGCAGCAGTGGACGCACACTGGACTTCAGATCCAATACCCAAAAAATCAGAAATAGAACATTAAGAGAAGCAGTCTCTGAGACAAGCTGAGACACCCCACAAAAATCGCTGTTATAAAAATCAGTTCTTCAGTAACAATCAGCCGCGGCAGAACCTTCCCTGTCAGTACAGTGAGAGCGGTATGAGCTCCCAGCGTCGCGCCCGGACTTATATAGTGCGGTGACGTCACAGAATCCCGCCGGTCTCTGATTGGCTTCATCTCTGCACATGTCATGCAGGCTATGCCCTTCTTCCTCCCAGAGTGCTTTGCCCCGTGTAGCGCCATGTGCTCGCAGCCATTTTATCAATCAAAAGCACACTTCGTTCACCCGAAGTCCCCCAAAGTTCGACTTCGTTCAGAACCGAAGTTTTCCTGAAATTCTAAACGAATTCCACTTCGCTAGAATCAATTCGCCCATCTCTAACTAAGATGTATATTCATAATAATTTTTTTTTTAAATATATTTAATTTACCTAAAGTCTTCTCAGAGTCTAGTGCACCTACTTAGTGTTCAATATAAAATTACCACCTTTGTCAGAAAGATAAATGACATTTTATCTCCTCCAAAACTTTGTACTAACTAGCGAATTTTCATAAAATAAATCTGAAACACATATACATCTTACAGCCAAAATATAAGATAATTTAATTGTCAAATATTAATAAATTGAAGCAGAAATCCAATGATACTAAATAAAATTTGTTTTATCCAGTCTATACAAAAAATCCTGCCTCTTACCATATTGACATTTAAACTAGACTATTTTATGGGTCCATACAAATATAAAGAAGATCTTGTACTGTACATTTACAGTCCCTGACCGTAGTTACAGCACCACACGTCCGCGCTGCCGTACACTTTTGAAGACACCGAAAGACTCAAGGACTGGCCCACCCTCTCTTCTACATATTTGTGCAGAGCTGGTACTGCCTTTTTTTGAAAAGAAATTACAGCTTGGGACTCTCCACCTCAGCTCGGCACAAGCCATCAGTTCTCTGAATGGTGCAGAGTCCACCACTGAAAAGGGAGGGACTGCAGTACTAACAACTTTGACAGGAGCATGGTCAGCTTCTGCGTCTTAGGATGGCTAGACACATACTGCTGTCTCGTGGCAATCACCTCGGTGAACAACTGCTGGCACCATGGGTGTTGAGGAACAGGAGCATCTTGAACAGGAGATGATGTGAAAGACAGGCAACTCCCTTCAGCAGAGGTGGTGGAGCCTTGACTGCCTGAAATGGGAGGCGTGCCACTGGGTGCTTCTGCTGCGGCAGGATTGAGCACCACATCTGAGACCCGTTTCTCCCAGGCCACTGTATGGTGACGCTGCAGATGTTGACGCAGGGCTGTGGTACCGTTAGGTCCCTGGCCACGCTTTACTTTCTGCCCACAGATTCTACATATAGCCATGTTTGCCTCCTCTGGTGTCTTGTCAAAAAACTGCCACACCACCAAGTAGATGATTTTAACACCAATTTTCCTCGCTTAATGACTTTTAACACCGCTGCCTCGAGGAGCAAATGCGATTCTACTTTCTGGGACCTGCAAAATGGGTGGTCTACATTGTGGCCGTTCAGCTCCCGACCTCCTGACGGATGAGGGCCCCTGAACTGCTCCTGGGCAATGCCACCAAAAGGTTGTGTCTTACGGACCCACCAACTAGGGTTGTCAGATGTCATCTGGGAGAAAGTGGATGACCTAGTCAACCATTCCAGAACCATTTGCTTTGTTGTCAACAAACGGCCGCTAGATTACACCGGAAGCTCTGGCCTCGCGGAGTGACCCCTGTTGTGACTTCCCCTTACTGTGCTGCGACCTGTGCCCTCTCCAAGAACCTATTATTGCGTTCTTTGATGCTATTGTAGGATCTTGGCTCTCAGCTTGGTTCTTTCATGCTGGCGCTGACATTACCTTGTCAGGTTACATTCCCACTTCAGTTATTTGGTCAGTTTTGTCCCTGTAACTGCCCAGAAAAGTGAAGTGTGAAGCAATTCTAAGAGCGGTGCCTGTTATCTGTGTGTCATACTAAAACACAGCATTGTATCAAGACCAAACCACTCTCCCTATACATATTTGAGCAGGGCACAATGTTCTACAATACCAGACAGGCTCCCCGCAGCCAGGAAATAGCTGTTTTTTAACGTGATTTGCCGCAAATAAATTCGGGTCAAAAGATTTTTTGCGGAAAATTTGGCAAGTCTGGCGAACCGAATTTTTGAGAAATTCGCCCATCTCTAATTACTACTGATTTCTGATAGGATCACTTTGCTATGATTGATATTTTTCAGATGGATCCAAATGGTTACGGACAAGGCCATTTATTTTACTGAGGTCCAAACACACATCAACACGGCTTTACAGAATTTGTTTTTATTTACTTCCTGCTGCCATTTGTGAAAAGGTGTGACAAGGTTTAGCAGCCATATTGGACAACAGAAATACAACACCAAAGAAAATATTAAAATAAAAGAGCAACTATTATCCTTAGATAAATAAGGGTGACATTTTATTTTATTAACCATTACCATTTCTAACAAAAACCGAAATGTTCGCCGATTGTGGAGATTTTCTTTGCATCCATTATATCACTTTAAGTAGATTTCTGTTTGCGATATCTGAAAGATCAATCTCAGTGTTTGCTCTTAGTTGTACACAGGTCTGTTTCAGTTGGATTTTGTCTGGAAGTAATATTTAGGTAGTCTTGTGTCAGCGTCGGGCTTTCATATACATAATTTTGCATGGAACAGATAAGCGATTCCCTTGCCAAACTCCGTGGAAAAATGTATACCGCATGCTTGGCAGCAGCTGCCCTGCTAACTTTCGACAGGTGAAAACCTCCCTTCCTATCCATCTATTTATGCTTTTTAGACTTTTCTTTCTATTAGGTTAACTACTTCATGGTAGATAAAATAACCTTTTATGGACTGTCATAAATGTACAAGTTTAATTACAATTAATAATAAATACATTTATAAATACAATGATGTGTAGGGGTTGTAAAATTTAAAAATGTTCTATGAACACAGCCCTTGTGATAAACTGATTGCCATGCGTCCCAGCTCTCAGATGCTATTCCTTAGGACATATTGTCTAGTTAGATTATAAAATGGCTAACCATTTGGTACATTACTATGATGGTGCTTAAACATGTGCAAGCAAATAATTTCCATATCTTTTAATCAGAAATACGTAAATTTCTTCTTATGTAAATCAGTAGCTATTTAAGGCAAGAGATTTAGAGATAGGCCTCATGCACACTGCTGTATTAGTAATTAGTAATTAGTGTCATATGGATCCCTAATACTGCATCACATGGTTCATACTGCAATTATGTGCCTCAGATTTTATATAGAGACATACAGTACATAGGTAATTGTCTACTACTGCATAGTCCCCGGAGTCGATTGCTAAGGTCTTAACAATCGACTTGAGGCCTTAACAACCGACTGGAGTCCGCGGAGTCGATTGCTAACTCTTATCAACTGACTTGAGCTGAGGCTTAACAACCGGCTAACGACTGTTAGCGATTCACACGCAGTAAATTATGTGTCCCCAGTGAAGGTAATAGGGTCCCCCGTAAGTTATACGTCCTCTAGTAGGTGGTTATATTTCTTTATATATCTCCAGTAGGTAGGTGTGTAGTTTATTTGTCCCCAGCAGGTATATAGGCGGTTATGGATCCCCCAGTAGGTATATAGGCAAGTTATGGGTCCCCCAGTAGGTTTTATTTGGCAGGTTTAGGTCCCCCAGCAGGTATATAGGCAGGTTTAGGTCCCCCGCAGGTATATAGGCAGGTTTAGGTCCCCCAGCAGGTATATAGGCAGGTTTAGGTCCCCAGCAGGTTTATAGCCAGGTTTAGGTCCCCCAGCAGGTATATAGCCAGGTTTAGGTCCCCCAGCAGGTATATAGGCAGGTTTAGGTCCCCCAGCAGGTATATAGCAGGTTTAGGTCCCCCAGCAGGTATATAGATAGCTTATTGGCCCCACAGCAGGTATATAGATAGCTTATAGGCCCCCCAGCACGTGTATATTTAGTAGTTATAGGCTCACAGCACATATGTAGGTTTGATTATAGCTCCCCACCCGCACGTATTTAAGTAGATAATAGCCCCTCCCGGGACATATAACAATAGATAATAGCCCCCTCCTGCACATATAACAATAGATAATAGCCCCCCTCCCTGCACATATAACAATAGATAACAGCCCCCTCCCTGGGACATATAACAGTAGATAACAGCCCCCCTCCCCGCACATATAACAATAGATAACAGCCCCCCTCCCTGCACATATAACAATGATAATAGCCCCCCTCCCTGTACATATAACAATAGATAATAGCCCTCCCTGTACATATAACAATAGATAACAGCCCCCCCCCTGCACAATAACAATAGATAAAGCCCCCTCCCTGTACATATAACAATAGATAACAGCCCCCCTCCTGCACATATAACAATTAGATAACAGCCCCCCTCCCTGCACATATAACAATAATAACAGCCCCCCTCCCTTTCACATATAACAATAGATAACAGCCCCCTCCCGCACATATTTAAAAATAGATAACAGCCCCCTCCTGCACATATAACAATAGATAACAGCCCCCCTCCCTGCACATAAAACAGTAGATAATAGACCCCAGCATGAAAAACGCTAATTAAAAAGTAATTTCCTGACAGCACTTACTGACTCGTCCCGCGCTTGTTCGCTGTCGCTTTTCGTTGCTCCCGGTCTTTTCTTCAGCGGCGTGACGTCACCAGGCGCCGAGGGCAGCGTGATGACGCGCACGCCCCATGGGCTGTTGCAATCCTGTGCGGCCAAGATTACTCGACGGTTTTTTGCTCCGTGAAGCATTCTAACTGTATGTGGTCGGGACCACATACGTTAGTCCGCACCGCTGCCGTCGCAAGGTCTAAGCCGTAAGCGATTAGCTTAGAACTGGTTTGCGGTTAGGACCCTAACGATCGGCGGCGGCGGCGTATAGCGGCGGCGCCGGGGACTACTACTGCAAGGGCGTAAAAATAATGGTAGGCAGCAGGAGCATAAATGATTAGTATTGTTGTCTTATAGGACTGGGATCTTGGGATTAGATCTGCATGGAGACTGTATGTTTGGATTGGATTTACTCCCAAACACCAAAAATATACTGACGTAAAATAAGATTGTGAGTCACCAATAGAGACAGGAACTAACGTGACAATCTCTGATGTTGACAATCTCTGTATAGCCCTGTAGAGTATGTTGGTGCTATATAATTACAACCACCTATATAGGGTTAGGGCATAAATCAAAACTTAATTAATAGCGCAGCAACTATATAAAATAACACTTATGATAAAGTAGCAAAACCTTGTATATCGATATTATAACATAGAATAAAAACACTTTTTAAAATAGTTTAATAAAGCCCCAATGTAGACCCTGATGCCTATCTACAGCAATGACCTTCAGTGACATGCGCAAGCAAAACACCCATTTTAGCTTGACATTCCCTTCTGTTCCCCTGGCTGTGTAACTTACTTTAATTTTGACAGGTCAAGTATTTTATAGTACCTTCATACTGTGTTACTTAAATGTTATCATTTGGTTGGCACTTGCAATATAACTTCCATTATTTATTCACCTCTCATTGGCGATAATTGCTGTATATGGTGGTCAAGGTGGAGTGCTTCACCTTTGGTGCTTTATTACGCTATTTTAAAAAGGTTTTTATTCTATGTAATAATAAAATATCCATTTATGATTTTGCCATTTGTAGGTGTTGTGTGCTATATAATAAAGTAAAATGAATTGATAAAAAAGTAAGTGAATGAGCTGCTCTAAGTTATGTCTTTTATGAAGTATTCTATAGCAGAATACTGAGCACTTGTGAATTTGTACATATTTTAAGACTTTCTTTCGTCAAGTTGCCATCTTTGACAGTCCAGGTAGTAAATTTAGCTCATGGGACCTTTGATAGAACGGTTAATGGCACAACAACATATGTCACTCCGACACCAGGGATGTAGTATATCTCTCATTAGGCTAAATCTTTTAGAGTCATAGGGCTTATTTTACAAATGTTATATTCATTTGCACATATTTTGCATTCTGATATGTCTGTTGGCATACCTTTTGCCCTTACTAGCATCGGCGCTCATTGTATGCATGTGCTGTAACATCATAGCATATCCGATATGACTTTGAATTGCACATGTGCGGGCATCTCCGTGATTGGTTGTTGCGGTTTGTATGTCCGCAGTATAATTGTGACATTCTTTGCATTTTTGGAGGCGGGAACCTGCACGGACGGTGCACGGCCAATCAGGTAGGTTGGAGGCTAATTAACAATACTTACTTATGGTATATATGGAAATCATTTGCCTTTTCTACAAAGTACGGGCTTCCCTCAAGCCATGGGGATTAGAGCCTCTTCCTCAGCATCTCTGTTGCTCCACAATCCATGTAGCAAACCACACCCCACTGTTGTCTGGAGCAACAGGCTTTCATAGGCCTCTAGAGACCTGCCAAAACCGGGCCTAGAATGTGGAATGGCCTCACATCCACACTGCAGCCATTCTGGAAATACCAGCCCATATTAAACTGCATAGCAGGCAGCCTAACACTAACAAGTGTCAGTAACTTATAATTACTGATCCAATCTGGTGGCTTTTCCCCATCGAGGCCCATCACCTCGCTGGCTTATCTCTTGCAGGTCTCCTGCTGCAAACCCCCTAGTGGCATAAACATGCGACCACCTGAGGTTGCTCTGCCACAATATTCTTTTATTATACTGTAGATCTTATTAATCGGAGACACCACTGACTCCTTAGTTCAAAGTATACAATACTTTTAATATGTACTGACTTAGTGTGAGAACTTTTTGAATGTCTTTATTCATTTATCTGGAAGATTAATAATAATTGGCAATAGATCCAATGCCAGTATTTACCTGTATAACTATGTTTGACCATCCATCCATGTTGTAGGCCACTATATTACTCTTTTAGACAATACTGACAGCTTAGATCAGAAGCCAGATGTCTGGAAGAACAAGAGTTTACTTGTAGACCAGAACCACTCATTCCATTTATTTAATAACACTACTGCCATGTAAGCCAGAAACTGTAGGGTCCTACTTTTTAGTATACACATTCACTATTCACTACTTCATACAAACTTCTAGTTTCTATGGCCAGCTTCAGGTTCTGCAAGAGAGCAAAAGTTCATCAAAACATGGTATCTATTTAACACTGTAACCTTTAATTGCTATTTGAAATGGATTCAGCCCTAGTGATATGAAAACTAGTAAATTGATCTAATAAATCTTAATTATTTAACATGGTTTTGTGTTACCTCGGGATCCTAAGCAATCAATGCAATTACACGTTTCTAAATATAGATGTTTGTAGGAGCAAGTTGGCAAAATTAGAGAGGGGGGTAAGGATTTGGTTTGACTTTAAAAGCAGTCAAGTCCTGAATATTAAACAAAAAACAGCTGTTCCTTAGAAAAGTCGATGTTGATAGTCATAATGATAGCTATTTTTCATGAGCATTGGGCCAAAACTGCAAAGAATGAGCCCGACTGTTCAGAAAAACTTACTTGATCAGCCTTTTGTGAAGGCAAATATTATAAAAGGTTACCTTTGTGCACCTCTACAAGTTTGTGTCTCCTTTTATAATCAGTACTGTGTTTAATTAACAAAAATGTTAAATATCCTGGTTAGTACTAATTGTAAGAGTCAATTCGCAATTACCTATTAGTTTTTTTCATGTAAACTAATATAGTAAATGGTTGCTTGTGTGACACTGAGCTAATGCAACCACTGAAGTATTGTTTTATAATTTGTTTAATACCAGTTTCATTTATATAGGGTTTTTTAATTTTATTTTATCCACCTGCTTTCATTTAAAGGCATATTCTCATCATTGAATGCTAAGGTGTATCACTAGAATATGATGTGACATTTTAATTTTTGGAGATCCAACCTCTGGGACCATAACCAGTTTGGAGAATGGAAGTGAATAGGTCCATGTTGTGTTTCCGTGCATACGGGCTGGCAGAGTGCACTGTGCAGGAAAACACTGAAAGGCCCCTTTGTTCAAATAATCAAACTCAAACGGATCAAAAAATGGCCGATTCTCATAGCAAAATTTATTTACTGTGGCAGGATACTCCATAGCAAAACATGCTAACCCTACTCTGCCCTCCTATTTGGTTAGCACAACAAATAACCTAAAAGGTATAATTAAAATAAATTAGTACACATGCAATACAGTAAAAATGCTTTCAATAAGGACAGCTAGATTTAGTAGGAAACTATCAGTATTGTGAATAATAATTAGAGCTGATAATATTATCAGAACAACTATATTTTAATTTGTGTTGCTAGAACTTGGTCCTGTTCGGTTAACATAAGCTCGACCAAGTTGCCTAAAATGTGTTTAAAGTTAGGACTAGGATTGTAAGGTTTTAGAGGGTTAACTTTTTGGTCCAGTGACATGACACTCCCTTTGCGACCTAACTTCCGGCCTGACCTTCTGTCCAACATTGCTTCTGGTTACTCTTCTCCCTCATCTCTACCATCCTAACCGCTCTCTCCGCTCTGTTGATGATATTAGATTACATTCCTCAATCATCCGAACCACTCATGCCTGTCTCAAAGATTTCACAAGTGCTGTACCAGTTCTCTGGAACATGCTACTGCGGGCGATCAGGCACACTCAGAACTCTCATAGCTTTTAGAGGGCCCTGAGAATACATCTTCTCACTCTGGCCTACCAGAATCCCTAATGGCTAATGGCTAACTCCCTCCCACTCTCTAACGCACACATTTCTGTCACTCCCTACAATTTTGCACTTATCAGTACATAGATGTACTGTCTAGATGGCAGGTCCATCTGAATTCTATATAAACCACACCATATTTATGTCACATGGCTGGACCATTGTAAATCTAGCACTTCTTACCCTTCGTCTCACCCTGCATCATAATAGATTGTAAGCTCATGCGAGCAGGGCCGTCACACCTTGTGTCTCAGCTGTAAGTAGCTTTTTATTGTGCAATGTATGTCTTTTTGTCTGTACCTACACCCTTCAAATTGTAAAGTGCTGTGGAATATGTTGGTGCTATATAAATAAAGGTTATTATTATTAATTATCACTGGCTCAGTGTTACAGTAATTGGAAACGGCATCAGATGCAATGTCCAACACCACTTCCAGCTATGAAAACACTGAGTCTATGTTGAAATAACCAGAAGTTAAATTGCGCCAAATGTTATGCCTTAATGGGAGCATCATGTCACCGCATTAGTAAATTAACTCCTTAAAGCCCCTTAACTAGATGCTGACTGCCCGTTGAATATAAACATCCATGGGCTCAACATCTAACTCTGCACAGATGTTCTGGAAAGTTTGTGCAGTGTGCAGCTATCAGCATTAGCCAACTTTCCACTGAGAATGCAGGGGCAGTTTATTACAATCCCTGCCTTCAAGATTGTTGTATATACAGTGCCCAATTAGCGCTATATACATAGAATAGAAGAAAGCCTTCCAGCTTTCCGATTTCCGGTGACCAGCAGTCACATGACTGTTGGGCTTGTAAACCGCACGAGCTGCTGGGTCTTATCAAACCCAGATCAGCACTGCAGTGACTTCAGGGGTGTATTTCCCCTGTAACTAGGGCTTATATAACAGCCCCAGATACAAGGGAAATCAGCAAAAAAAAAAAAAAAGTGTTGTACAAAAATGTTATTATTCATTTTTGGCAATTTTCACCAAAATCAGTTAAGGAGAACAGAAACTGAATAACTTGGATTCATTTTTACTTTGACCCAAATTCAAGAGCCAACACTCATAGAAATATTTTTGTAAGTTCTGGAAATAGCTGAGGTAAAATATTAAGCATGGGGTCAGGGATTTTTCAGGATTATCAGTTTTCAGTCTGAAATGCCTACCTGTCGAAAGCAAAGGATTAGACTAAATCAGTCTTAAATGGATTTTTTCACCATGCAGTTTCACAGAGCCACAGCCATCTTTAGACTCAAACTTTCTGATCAGGTTGTGGGTGGTTCTATAGCAGTGATCATCTTTGCTGTTCCCGTATTCCCGTTACAAAGACAGAATGAGGGGATTTATAAAAAGTAGTACACAAAAATTAAAACTGTAAAAGAGGAAAGTTTGTCATTTACCTAGGTAAACAAAGTCCATTGCTAGAGGTAAGACTCTGCAGGGAGTGACTCACCATGGCTGAACTGCAGTTTGTGGATCAATCAGATAAGAGAGCCAACTAATCTAAAATTGAAAGGGGAGCTATGATTGGTTTCTATGGGCATCAAAGAAATTCTTAGACCTGGACAGTTATCATACATGTCCTCCTGTATGCTTCCATATAAAAATTTGGGCTATAGGGGAATAGCTTTTCCCCAAAATTGCAACATGTTGTATAAACTTCTTTCAACTCTAAAATTGCAAAAAGCCAGGATGCAGTTGTATGCATGAGCCCTTAGGCTATGCCTTTGAATCGGTCTGAGTTCAAAGACTAAAGTCAATAA